>OOFC01048029.1:49423-59995 GCA_900323345.1 Pseudochromis fuscus
CAATTACAATTATTTACTTTAATAAAAAATGGGAAAAAAAAATTTCATTCTTACAAAAATTGGCAATGGTTCATGCAAGACCAGTTTAAGATACGATACGATACGATACGATACGATACGATACGATACGATACGATAGAACTTTATTAATCCCAAAATAAATTGTTGTTTATACTGTCTGTTGCACTAAAAATAAACTCAATAAACTAAAAAAATAAAGAAAGAAAGAAAGAAAAAATATATAAAGACAGGACAATACGGAGCAACTCGATCAGGCTGCCACCCAAGACAGCACCGGAGGTAAATTATACTGTGGATTTATAGTTAATTATTCACTACATTAAACATTTCTTGGCTTAAACTTTAAAATAAATAATGCAACAAAATCCTTTTTGTAATCCCAACCCATAACCTCGCTGCCTTACTATAGACTTCATGAGTAGAATGATAAAGAGTGTCTTGCGATGTATCTAATAAACCTAATGTGTAATTGATGTTTACCAGTGAGGTCCCAAAAATAATACGTGTAGGCAAAAAAATAGTAACTATGGAAATGTTTGATTTAAATGTGGGTTGATGCAAATCAGCAGAAATTGAGATTTATTTTATTTTATTTTTTTAAGAAGTGCTTATTTAGTCAAGGGCCAGTAGATTGAATTCAGATGTGGCCAACGAGGTCATTGCTTTCAGAAACAGAAACCCACCCTCTACTTTTCAAAGCTGGCCCTCAGATCAGCAGGCACATATTTTTAAAATTGGAATTCACCTCATGAGCACTTGTTATCTCAACTATTTGCATAGCTGTATGCCAAAAGCCAGGGGCTGCTGTTCATCAGGGAGGGAAACACTCTGCAGCTTGTAGATTTCTATCTGAGGTTTTAAAGTCATCAGTAAGATGTTAGCTTGTACAGTGTATGTGTCTGACTCTGTCGTTCACGCAGCAAGATGAAACAACTTTGTAGCACAACAGAGAGACTGATAGTCCTGCTTATCCTGGCCTCTCTTCTTGTATTAATAATGTATGTTCAAGTTCATGGTAAAACTATTTACTTCCTTTAATTCACATTTTGCTCATTTGTCACATCAGGTGATAAGCAGTCGCTTTCTGCCCTACAACACCATCCCCACTGACGCAGTACTCAGTCTGGATGAGGACACCGTGCTCTCCACCACAGAGGTCAGACTGCCAGGAAACTACATCTCCTAGGCTCTGTTATGAATTGTTTTTGACACAGTTTCTAAAATGTTCCTGCTTCTGATTTCTTGGCCTCTGTTTGTGTCTCTTTGCTTCGCTGTGATCTCGATCCAGGTCGACTTCGCCTTCACAGTTTGGCAGAGTTTCCCCGACCGCATTGTCGGTTACCCAGCCCGCAGCCACTTCTGGGACAGCAGCAAGGAGCGCTGGGGCTACACTTCCAAATGGACCAATGACTACTCCATGGTGCTGACTGGGGCTGCCATCTATCACAAGTACTAACACTCTCTTCTGTTTTCATTTAGTCCAGTACAAACACACTTTCTCCATTTTGCTTTGTCGTCACTTGTCTAACTTGTACATTTTCTCCCTTGTCTTAGATACTACCACCACTTGTACACCACGTACCTTCCAGCCAGTCTGAAGACCATGGTTGACCAGATGTCGAACTGCGAGGACATTTTGATGAATTTTCTGGTGTCGTCAGTGTCTAAATTACCACCCATTAAAGTCACCCAAAAGAAACAATACAAGGAAACCATGATGGGACAGGTGAGGCAGATCATTTGTCCTGTAGAAGAGATTTTTGCGGATTTGTGTATAATCATTCAGGGATTACTGGTAGGATGATCTATTTTAGAGGCTGGTGGCCTTTAGACATGTCATACCACCTAATCTCTATAACAGAATAGTAATCATTTGTAAACTTGAACTGAATTTGTTTTCTTGCAATATGGCCTTCAGTAACAGGAACTCATGAATACTTACAATAGGCTTTCAAAGGTCACAATAATTGGTGATGCATTATTCATTTGGATGATCTCTTTTTCCCTTTGCACCGCCTGCATTTCGCCCTTTCCCCCCTACCTCCTCCCCCACCTCCCAGAGCTCCCGGGCGTCACGCTGGGCCGACCCGGACCATTTTGCCCAGCGTCAGACCTGCATGAACAAGTTTGCCAACTGGTTTGGCACCATACCTCTGGTCCATTCTCAGATGAGGCTGGACCCAGTCCTATTCAAAGACCAGGTGTCCATATTGCGGAAGAAGTACAGGGACATCGAGAGGCTATAACCCTTCTGAGCCTCCCCGCTCTCTGGACAGAACAAAGACAGAGCGAGGGGGGGCGGACATCTAGAGAAATGTAGAGCCTGTCCACGATGGCATGGACACATCAGTGGAAATTTGGCTGCAGGGAACGAAGAAGAAAAGAAACTAGAAGAAGAGATGTGGAGGACACCACAATTGTCAGTCTCCTTTTGTTTTTCTTTTGTACCTCCTCCATTTCTCCTTCCCACACCCTTTCTTATGTGTACTGGGGGGAGAGCTGAACGCACAGGTTTCACTATATAAATGACTTTCACCCACTGAAGGACACCAGAGGACTTTCAACTGCTCCACTTTGAACTGAAGTGGTCCTGGAGTCTGAAATCATAGTTTGCTGCTTCAGTGTCCCGACGGTCTCCAACTGCAGCCCCACTGAAAGTGACTGTTCTGCTCTGAACACTATGCACAGGTTCCTGAAAGTTTTTGCTGACAGAATATTATTGATTATTATGAAGAGGATAACACTATTTTGGATTGTGTTTAGCTATTTTTTTATACAGTGAATGAACGGCCAGCACTACTCTCTCCCTGTATTGTCTTAATTAACAAAAAACAAAACAATGGTAGAGTGGATCAAGAGAGGAATGACAAAACCCCCTCGACCACAAAACTGAGTTATGATCCAAAATTCACAGTGCCTCACAGTTTATCCAACGATGACAGAGTCTGGGAATCTGAGGAAAAAGACCTGGTGCAGAATGAGCACCTTGATCTTGCTGCTTTGTGTTTTTTCCCCTGTTTTTTATGGTTTGTGATTTTCTGTATAATTGATAAAATTATGGATCCATAGATTCTTACGGTCTGCATTCACATGTTTTCCTCTGAGAAGTGTATTGAAAAGGTATATTTTATTCAGTTGGACAAACAAAATTGTCATTATGTGCCATTCTGAACAATTTCTCTTGCTATTTCTACCTGATAAAACAGCCTCAAAGCTACAGCTAGATGTACTTTGTGGAATAGATATTCCTAGAAATTGAATAGAAAAATGCTGAGAAAAGTCTGTAAGGCTCCCTGCTCCAATTTGAACAAAAAATCTTCCTTGTGTCTCGTTTTTTTTGTACATCAAGGCTGAAATGACTAGAATCAGTACTTGAATATGTGCTAGCCTGAAGAACAATAGAGAATCCATATGTGTTGCCTTGGTTAAAGGAGGCTGAGCTTTTGCCAGTCGAGCCAACAACCAATGGTCTGTTTGAAACTCAATCCACTGTGAAAGCCAGAGAACGGATCATTTTGGGCTGGAATATTTATATTCTGTCATTGTCTGTGTGCTATAGACCCAATTTCATTTTGTCCAGTGACACGCTTGGCAGTAGCTCAGGCTGACAAGTACTTGACACGGGCTCACACTGCTTTCATCTTGGCTGTCAGAGTTGGCATCATACTAAGCAGACTACTGTATTTTCCCCACTTGTTATGAACAATTGTGACCAGAATAACAAGAATTCTCACAGAGCATTTGTCACAGTGCTAAAAGGCGGTGGGAGGATTTGATTTTTTTCAACTTCAGGAGATATGCTGTAGTCAGTGCTTACTCTCATTTGTGGTAGTTTTTCAGCTTAAATGTATCTTAATTCCTGTCTCTCTGATAATCACACATTTTACCAGCCATCAGTTCATCAGATCATGGTGTTACCTGTGGGCTGCGTTCAAAAACAAAATGTCAAACAAACACTTTGAGACTCGTGTTTCTTAATTCTTTACAAGTTCCTTTGTGTTTGTCTTTTACATCTGAGAGACATATCTCTTTGCTACAGATCTGTACATTGGTTGCCAGGTGTCAGTGGATCATAAAATTGGGTTTTTGTTGGGTTGTTGTTAAACAATCAGTTGCTTTTTTTTAATATGTCATATCGTGCTATCTAAAAATGTTGGTATTAATAACTATAAAAATGCACATCACTGCATCATCAAGTTAAAGTTTAACCTTCCTTAAAAAGCTGGCAAACATTTCTGTAGAAATCTAACCCACACCTCCCCCGACACATCGTTTGGTAGTGATTGCTTTGGTAAAACTCGTCAGTCCTTCACAGACCCCAGCATGTGCCAATAGAGCATTCATGGTTTTTGTTGATAATCTTTCATCTGATGTGAGGGATGCCATGCATTCCCATATTTATTTGGTTCATTTATTCTGTGTATGTAAAAATGTGAGAAAGAAAGTGGAAAAAGGGAGGAAAGAGTTTACATGGGAGAAACCGAGAGCTCGGCGGAGAACAGGGCAGCGTGGTATTCTTCACTTCTGAGAATGTGCTATCGGCTTGACAGCAAGTAAACAATCCTAGCGTAAGTAAACACTGTGCTATCAAGGCAACTGAATATGGTCGTGAACTGAATCACATTTCAGAAATGAACTTGGTGCAATATTTAAGATGACATGTTCTCTCTCTTTCCTTTCTCTTTCCTTGTGTTAATGTTTCAGAGGGCAGGGGGTTATATATTGATGTGCCTTCAGAGGAAATACACTCTTGAGTTTTTCTTTTTCTCATCTGCCTTGCGCAAGAAAGGTTTCTATTTTAATTTCACAGTAGGTTTTTTTACTTTTTGTCAACAATCCAGTAACACATAATGGCACCCTAAATGATTCGGTTAAACACTGGAATGCTACTAAGACTTCTGATATTAACATTCCTGCCTTTTCTGTTCAGTCTGCTTAGACTCATCCTGACACACACACACTGCCTTGTGTTGCTATATTTGCGATGTCCCAAGAGCCCCCCTTCTTCTTGGTGGTTGCAACTCTAGTAATACATGTAACACACATAATTCTCACACAGTATTTATCAGACAGGATGGTGTCTTGAAAAAATCTCTGCCTGCTTTCCTCACTCTCCTCCGTAACCGCAGACCTAATTTTATAGAGATTAAAATGGAAAGATAGAGGGAAAAAAATCACAATTTTGTAAATGAATTTTATAAAAACAAATTGAAAAACATCAACAAATAAAATGTTTGATATAAGTTGACTGTCTCTGTGTATTTGGTCTGTGTCTTTCTTGAAGTGTGAATTTTATAAACATTGGAAGATTTGGGGGCGTTGTTAGTTTGATTGACAGGTCTGGTCTCCAATGATTTACAGGTGGTGTGGAGGCTCATTCACCACTGAACTCCGGTCTCATACACATTGGACAGTGTCCTCGGGATCAAGGGTTACACCCGCCTCCTCGCTCCTCCCTTCATATCCAAATATGGTCACTAATGGTTTCCAACATGGCGATGTTCATATGCCAAACTCCTGGCTCCACAAACCAACAAGTAGCTTTGTCCATTCTACATACACTCTATAATATAACAGTTCTCTACCTCCAGCCTACACTGCGCTCTGAATGACTTACTCACCTGGATGTGGATACTGCAGACTCCCTTTTTTCCCCCTCTTCCTCATGTGACCTCCCTGCAACCCACTTTCAGGCATCCAAAACATATTTTGCGTGTTAGGTTTATGCACTGTGCCCACTGAGGGAGAGCCAAACTAAATAATACCTTTAGCTTCCTCCTTGTGCGTGTGTGAACTTCGTCCCGTGCCAAGAAACTGCGGTGTTTACATGAATCTGTGTCAGGATGATTGGTTTAGACACGCTGCATAAATAACAGCATCTATCCAGGATGATCCCATGGTGCATGAGAGCTGCCAACTCAGCAAGAGCAGCAGCTACAGGAGAGATTGCTACCCCCAAACACACACACACAAACACTAAACTGGGCAAAACTCATAAAGCTAAAAGATCTGCAGTGTGCAAAACTTGGAGCAGTGCCCACTCAGGATGAATTATCTTGTGTCATGCCAAACGGAAAACCATCTGGATAGTCACACCAAGACCACATCCACCCTGGTATATGGTGTGATCCAAATCAGGGAAAAAAAAACCTACAAGATCCAGATGTGTTGTTTGTAGAAATATGTGAAGAAGTGAGACTTCACAGACACTGCTGCTGGAGAGTTTCACTCCAGTCAGGAGGTCCAGCCCTTGCCAAAAGTCTTCTTCTTCTTCTTCTTCTATGATTTAATAATATGCAAATGAGTTCAACTTCTCTTAATCCTTCTGATGAGATGTGTATCTGCAGTGGAGATCGATCTCAGTTTTCACGCAGCCACGACTCTTCCCTGCCAGTGGATTAAATCACTGTGACTCTGGGCTACAATTTGAGGGATGCTCCACCTCTTTCTATCATCTTTGAATCAGATATCATTGCACCCTGCTCAGTGAAATGTTTGAAGATAAACTCAAGTCTGTAAGATTTTTCTTTGTATCCCCAGTTGCTCTTCTGGTATGAGGATAATTGTGAGATCTGTCCATTTCAGTTAAAGGAATAGTAAATACTTACATACCAAGGTTGATATCTGTAATACTGAGAGCCCATAAGAAACATTTCAGGCATATTTGACCATTCATGAAAAAGTAGTGAGTGTGTTTTGTATGACAGTCCTAATGCCACTCCTGGGCTGACATGATGTAGTCTAACTCGACACGTGTAGCTACCACATCAGAACATTTCAACCAATCTGAAAAATTGGGAGATTTTTCTGATTGGTTGGAACGACATCATATATTTAAAATGGCAGCCATGTTGGGGGGATACTGACTTTCAGAGATGAATATCTTAGTTGTATGAGCTCTTTATTTTCAAACATTACCGTGTATTGTTACATCATAATCTTCCAAAATGGATTTTGACCATGGGTTTTCAATTCCTTTAACTTTATTTTGACCATCGCAACTAAAAACACACCACATGATGAATTATTTTGTCACTATATGTTCCCCTGTCAGATTTTAGAATAGCGTTTGAAGCATCTGTGTGCATTTATCTATATTTAAGATGAAATTCTGCTCAAGTATAACTCCCATTGCCTCTGATACTGTAGGATTATAATAATAAACATAAATTAGTATTAATTGACATAAATTTTTTAAACACCCAATGATGAAATATATCCCTGATTGTATCAAATAAATGAGAAGTAAGCTTACGAGATAAGATGCACTTTAACAGAACAGCACAACTGAACATTACACAGCACCTCATGGAAAAGCACTTACGTTACAGTAGAGTGGATGGGGCTCCCTGTGGTGACTTAATTGAATACATCAAGATTAGGCACATTATGGCACTAATAGCCAGAAACATTTCATTTCACAGGATTAAAGGAATCTTAACTCTTCAGTATCTCCCTAGATAAAAATCTATTGCTGCTTTTCCAGCTTTATCTCTTCTCGTTTGGGTGTGTGTCTGCATATACATGCACAAAGAAGAATGTGTGCGTGCATCCAAAGCACAAGATGTTTTTACTTCATACAGCTGTGCAGATAATAATATACTTCTGTTTAGGTATGTAGAAATGATCAGACGTTCAGGCTTTGTGACTCACACCGTGTGCGTCAAACAAAGTGGCACATCTGAAGCAGGAGAGCATCAGTATAGAAGCGACTGGTTTCTCTGAGGCTGTTTAGTCGTATCTGTCACATCATAACAGCAGACAGCAATCAGCTATCTGGATAAAATTATCTTTTTTTAACAGATGGGAGCGAGAAACTGTGTCACCATCCAGACACGGCTGTGCAGTGCTGTGCTCAAATGTGTCATACACAATTTTCTATGCATGCTGCACAAGGCATTAAATATCTACACAAAAATAGTTTGATTTAATATTCCCATAAATTACTGATGAAACACATGCAATTGTCCATCCACTTTTTAATTCAACAGGATTTTGAATTAATTTTTATTTGTCTAACATCTGTTGCATTTGAATTATGGTATAATATTTAGTAAAGGTTTACTAATTTATTACCCTCACAATAAGCAAATGTGCATGAAAAAAATTATGTTGTCACACATTTGCATCTAAATATATTGAGGGTGGTTCATGTCTTATGAGTTGTACATGCTTACTGCCTGTGTATATCCATTCTTGATCAGTTCTGATACGAACCACATTTTACATACTTATCCTGCCACAGTTATCTACCCTGTGTACAGTAGCACAGAGTTCTGCTGCTGGTAAATTACAAACATGCTCAACTGGCAGCAGTTCTACTGCAACAGATGCTGCAGCCTATGAGACAAATCCGCTTTACTGCATTTTGCAGTTTGATTGGAGATGATTCAGTCTGTCTGTCAGGCATGTTACTCATCTCTGTATCTAATATATTCTTATGAAATTGGTTTTATAGTCTCCACGGATGCCCAGTACTCTACACACTGAGGATTTTCTTCAAAGGATTGAATTTGTTTTGCATGCCTTGATGATTTCATAATGTTTCCTCCTCATGCAGATACAACTTATTATTTTGTGTTTACATTGACTGTCATTGATTATTAATTTCAACATTACACAATTACATGTTTGGTCAATATTCTGTCTCTCACACAGCAGGTATTTAATTGTGGCAGTAAAGGAAAGGTATTCCACATAACAATGACAATGGCACTGTTCCATCAGTGCTCCAATAAACCATGTCAATAAGACAGCATGCACAGTCTCAGGTATACTGAACTGGGCACCTGAACGGAATATAACCTTCATTAATTTTCCCAGTGTTTTACTGACATGGCATGTCAAACTGTATTCACAAAAAGACAAAGTGTAGGCAGGGAAACACTCACAAAAATAACGTATACATACTATACATACTAATCATTGCCATCTCAGTGGGAGGTCGAATCACGAAAAAATGAATATTATACAACAATGTAACACTAACAAAAATAGTTTGACATATATACACAACCCCTTCTCCCCCTGCTACAACAATAAATGCATACTTTCACTATTAATATGCTGACTGTAAATACACCTCAGGTTTTATATCATTTTTACTTATGACTCCATTTTATCCTATATTTTCTAAAATGCTGTGCACATCTATGTATGTTTTCCATATACATCCAGTTTCCATTTTTAAATGTTTTATTTCGTAATAATTTTGCACATTGGGTATTTGTTGCTTTTCATTATACTTTATTTTATTAATTCATTTTACTGATTGCTTCTGTGCCTTTAGTGTTGGTTATATCGTGGGGTGGCTGTGTATGCTATTCTATCCTAAAATAAAATAAAATAAATAAATAAATGAAAAGAAAAAAATCATCATCATCTTCATCATCATAAGGTCGCTCTTGAGAATGAGACTCTGTGTCTCAATGAGACTACCTGTATATAAAGGTAAAGGTTAAATAAAATACATTTAAAAAAGTAAACTAATATATTATGTATATTTGCTTGCACATTGTATTGTCATATTTAAATAATGTATGCCCCTGTGAGCTCTGTGCCACAGCGCCCTCTATCTGCCCTCCGTGGTCACAACAGGCTGTCTGTCAGTCACAGACTCCTCCTCCGCCATTTTTGACTGTAAACATCCTGCCGATTTTAAAAGGACAGCGGTGAGCGGGAGGAAGGCGACTGGCGCCATCTTGGCTGTTTTAATGAGTACAACAGGGGAGAATTCGCTGGGAGAAATAACCTAATCATTGGGGTTTCACTGCAAAGGGGGTACTGTCGGTAAGTGTGTTTGGAGCCGAAATATTTGCGCGTAGTTTGGTGTATTTTGCGAGACGAAGTAAGCATGCATGTCTGAGTTTATTCGCAGCGGCCTTCACTGTACAAGGAGCCGTTAGCCACCAGCTAGCGATAGTGTTGTGTTGGTAGAGGGAAAAAAGTATGGGCAGGCGTTGGTGGGCGCCTTATTCCAGTGTGCTTTACTTTCTTCTCGTGGGTAAAATGTGTTTTGTCTGGCATTTTAGAAAGGCGGATTTTTTTTTTACTTCAATGGACTTAATTCGCTATTAATATTACTGCTTTGCGCGCGCAGCTCACGGATTCATTGCTCCTTTTGTAGTTAGCTGGCGGCTAATTTAGTTCATCCCACTTGATGGCGCCGACTATTTACTGGCGTTGACCACCCTTTGGCGCTTTTAATGTAATCGACTGAACTAAGTACAGATACAACCACGCACATTTTACTTCTAGCTAACTTGTGTGGTTGTGCAAGTTACGATTTTAATGATTCTGTAAAGTTGAAAGCGGGAAAAGTGTCAGTTTTCTGTGGTAGACATGTGCATTTCCAGTGTTTGCCTCCCAGAATGGGAAATAGGCGGATCTTGAGTGAAGTCAGGACTTGTTTTGATAACGTTAAAGCCTCGTTTTCTAGATATCGTGTCTTACGTTGATGTTTATAGTTTCAAATGTATATTTATCAAACGGCAAAATAACATTTTATTGATTTTTTTTTTTTTTTTTTTTTTAGGGTGTTTTTTTTTAAAT
>OOFC01048029.1:60015-75320 GCA_900323345.1 Pseudochromis fuscus
TTTTTTTTTTTTTTTTTTTTTTTTTTTTTTTAGGGTGAGTTATATAGATCTGTATATGCCAGCTAGCAAGCCTGCGATGTACGATTAACGTTACCTGGAGAAGTTATGATCAAAAAGTTTCTTGATGAAGTCGATGAAAGTGGTTTAAAATATGTATACAAAGTCTAAACCAGTCTGCATTCTGTGGTAATTTGGTTTTTCGTCTTTGAGAAGCTGATACACGACTTTAAGGAAAAATAGATCCCTTGCTTGCTAGTGTGTTAGTGTGCTAGTGTTATCTACCAATGATATCCATCTTTTTCAAACAGTTATTTTTTTTTATTCGTGATATTTTAATCTGTAGTGGACCATCAAGATCGTAATTCAACAGACCACTGGTCTTTTTGTGCATGAGATTCAGTAGATTGGGGTCAAGTCTGTTTCATAACCAACAGTGATTGCTAACAATAATCAAACCGGCATGTCTTAGATCATGGACAGTTAGAGAAGGAGGATGGTACAGTGCATGTTGTGAGTTCATGTGTTTTTGTTTGTGTGTTTGTTTGGATAGTTTTGGAGTGGTTGTCCCTAACCTAATCAATTGTGCTCTCCAGGTAAACCATACCACAGTGTGAGTGTGTGAACCAGCAGAACCAGGGCAATGTTCTACGCCCACTTTGTCCTCAGCAAACGTGGGCCGCTGGCCAAGATCTGGCTGGCGGCCCACTGGGACAAGAAGCTGACCAAGGCCCATGTGTTTGAATGCAACTTAGAGAGCAGTGTGGAGAGCATCATCTCACCTAAGGTAACAAGACAAAAGTACAGTCTCTGAAATGTGGTGGTTCTGCTGCAGGCTTGGTGTTTACTTTGTAGATGTGTCCTGCTTTAAATATTGAGCTGCTGAAGTATGAAATGGGAAATCACTGCACATTATTTAAAACTTTCAATTGGAGCATCTTCATAAAATATCTGTACTCTGACTTTTTTTAAAAAATACACCACAAATCAGAGAGTTCAGCCTAATTTTTTCAAAAACATTTATACTGTAAACAATCCTCTTCATTATTTTGTCCTTGCCTTTTTTTTCTTTATAGGTGAAGATGGCCTTGCGTACATCTGGCCACTTGCTCCTTGGGGTGGTGAGAATCTACCACAGGAAGGCCAAGTACCTGCTTGCTGACTGTAATGAAGCCTTCATCAAGATCAAAATGGCTTTTAGGCCAGGTAAGGAGAAATGACCAGACAAAACAGTTTTATAATTTTTCTTAGGGAAGGAGGGATTGTCCTTGGAAACATTTTCTGAATTTTATCAGTTGTCCCAAATGAAACTAATCTGTTGCAGTGGTACTGACTTTGCTCACAATAACATGATGACTTGTGTCTGTTTTCAGGTGTGGTGGATCTACCTGAAGAAAACAGAGAGGCAGCATACAATGCCATCACCTTACCTGAGGAGTTCCACGACTTTGACCAGCCACTTCCTGATCTGGAGTAAGTTAACTGGAGTTACAGATCATGTCTCATCAGTTATTTTCTTTCAAACACTTTTAACAGTTTAAAGGTCGACAGCATGAAAGAAAAGGGCTGACCTGCTGTCACTGGCATCGATGTGCTTTTGTTTGTCATGAAAGCACTAACTTGTGCACAATATACTGCTGGATTATGTTTTGGCTAACATCTGGTGCACTGTGTCATAGTTTTGTTGTCCCCTGGAAGAGGTTCAGGAGCAGGGAGTCTGTTTTTCATATGGGAATATTTAACATTTATTTATTTTTTTCAGTATACTAAATGTATATTTGCAACTCACTCTGGGGCTTTGCACTGTTGAATATGACAACCTATTTGTCATATTCAATTACTTTCTCTGTTGCTACCTGGTTTAAATGTCAGTAGAGCTGGTCTCGCAGCACAGCTGCTGTCAGTGTACTTATGGTTGTTTAACAAGGTAACAAAAAATATGTATGTGATAGCAAATATATGGTGAATTTGAATGCAGTAAAACATGGTGTGTGTAATGATTGCACAGGAGGGGCAAAAATGGGTCAGTCTGCTTCCTGCATTCTCCTTTTCTTGTCTTCTTTTAAATTGTTTGTAACAAATTAAAAATAACAAGTTTTACTCTATGTATGAAGACAGTGTGTAACAAATAAAACAAAATGTAAAAAATGATGCTAGTTGATACAAATATTTCTATTCAATTACAAATGTGTTTCATGCCTTAGAGATGAAAGCCAATGAGGATGCTCAAAGTTTACAATGTGATAAGCTGTTGGACTCATCCCTGATACCTGCTTTTTTTTGTTGTTGTTGTTGTTGTTTGTTTTTCCAACAGTGACATAGATGTGGCACAGCAGTTCACACTGAACCAGAGCAGAGTAGAGGAGATCACCATGAGGGAAGATGTGGGCAATCTCAGCCTCTTGCAAGACAATGACTTCGGTAGACTACAGCTGACATGCTGATGTCCACACTCACACCGCCTAACATATTTCAGTATTATGATGAATTTGAGCCCATCTGTATCATATGACTGATGCATATTTCAGATAGAACATTGCATTTTGTAAAAAAAATATTTGGATTGTTTTTTTGTTTGTTTTTTAACCTATTCATGTTTTATAATGGACACCTTGCTGTATTCTGCAGCTGACTTTGGTATGGATGATCGAGAGATGATGCGTGATGCCAGCACATTTGAAGAGGATATCATGCATGGTGCCACAGCCTCGAACCTTTTGCTTGAGGCTGAGCCTGGTCCAGCTAATCTCCCTGATAAATCCAACCACATGGAGTATGATGACTTTGGGGATGGCTCCATGGGCAACAGTGACGGGGGGATGCTCGGTGAGCAGCATTTGTACATGCATCTACATATGTCACTGTCAACTACATTGGAATATTTATTTCATTGAATACGTTTTAAAAAGTTGATTTTATTTCTCAGTTGACAAACTGCTGAGCTCTGAAGATGGAGGTGGTATCTTCGACGATCCTCCTGCTATCCCAGACAGTGTCATGATGCCTCCAGATCATGGGGATGATGAAGATGACTTTGACAACCTCCAGTCACGTAAGTAACTTGTGAGAACACGACAGATAAAACCTGCTTAGTCCTGTGCCTTTTTATAAGTAGAATACACAATGTACCATTAGTTGTCTCTTTAAAAGAAAATCTGATTTATTTATTTATTTATTTTTTAATTGTCCCTCAGCGGGTCCAGACAGCCCCGACTCCGGCCCAGCAGAGCCGCTGCCAGCAATGGCTGATCAGACAGAACAGACCACTCTGGTTCACAATGAGGAGGAGGCCTTTGCCCTGGAGCCCATTGACATCACTGGTAAGCCTAAAATACACCACAGTGTTCGCTTACACACATACCTGAGAATAACATTTATATTTCTCACAGCTGGATTGATTGTAATAGATGGAAAAATTCCACTTAAGCATCCATCATGCATTAAGATTTTTTTCTTGTTTCCAGTGAAAGAAACAAAGGCAAAGCGTAAAAGGAAGCTGATTGTGGACAGTGTGAAAGAGTTGGACAGTAAGACCATCAGGGCCCAGCTGTCTGATTACTCAGATATTGTCACCACCCTTGACCTCGCCCCTCCCACTAAGAAGCTTATGATGTGGAAGGAAACTGGAGGAGTGGAGAAGCTCTTCTCTCTGCCTGCTCAGCCCCTGTGGAACGCCAGGCTGCTCAAGGTAACAAATATTAGTCATAAATATTCATGTGTTTTTGTGGGTAAATACATGTACACTCTGACAGCTCTTTGAAAACATACTAAAACTGACAGCTGTCTGCCTCAAATCACTCCCAACCAATATTACCGCTTGTGGAACAATAATGAACAACCCACAACGGAGGTCTGATTTCCCCCAAGTAGGTCAGTCTGAGACACTGTGTAATGGAAGAGGAGAGAGAAGATTTATAACATTGTATTTTTTCATTGACATTCTGTTCAGGTTGTGGGATTTAAAATGAGAACACTGAAGGAACAGGAGGTGGAGGAAGTGATTGGTTTTGTCTGTCTCTTTTTCCTGTCCTTTTACACCCACATGTTACCCATCCTGAATACTGAACGGAAAACGTGTTGATGCATAATTTAGCAGAGTTTCCTTTTGTCTTGCATCAGTCCGCCCCATCAATTCCTACACTTTTATTGGACTCCTAACTTTGCATAATGTTCTCTCTCTTTTTTTTTTTTTTTTTCAAAATAAAACTTCCCTCCAAGTTTAACTTTTTAAATCTCTGATGTCAGATGTTCACACGCTGCCTGACGCCTCTGGTGCCAGACGAGCTGAGGAAGAGGAGAAAGGGCGGTGAAGCAGACAGTCTGGATGAGTTCCTCAAAGAACTGGAGAACCCAGAGGTGCCTAGAGAGGAGGTCATGAGTCAGCACAGAGATGTTATTGGTAAGTCAACCAGGAGGTGATATCCCAGTGCAGACATATCATTAACCAAGTCAGGCAAAGGACTGATGGCGGTGTTCACCTTTTTTAATTTCCACATTCTGTTAAAGTCCTTTCTATTACCTGTCCCCCAGATCAGACTATCATGGAGGAGCCCAGCATGCTGGCAGCCTCTGCAATGGAGGGAAGCAGGACAACCTTGGATGAAACTGTCATGCCTCCTCCCTCCACCCCCCGCGGTGTCAAACGCAAGACCATTGACAAGGAGGCCGCACTTCCTGTGAGTACTGGTCATTTAATACATCTTTTTCTCTGCCACTGTTACATGAGATGTGAATATCTGTCAAAAATCCTGAAATTAAGTGTAGAAAATTCACCTGGTCTAAAATGTATAGTGCAGTTAAAGCAGCAGCAACCATCATATAATATGCAACAGATTCTGGTTTTGCATGATTTAACATAAATCGTCTTAAACTGCTGATTATTCCAAACCACTATTGAAGATCTCTTCAGTATAAAGTCACGACTTCAAATGTGAAGTGAGAGAGTCCTAAGTTGGTCCTGATTTGTCTGGATCTTGCTCTCCGTTGTTCAGATGGCTTCCCTGGAGCCGCAGCAGCAGGTGGCTGACCGCTCAGTCCTGTCTCAGAGGTTAGACATGCCTCAAGTGGATCTGCCCCCAGAGGAGAGCAGCCTCAACCTCACTCAGCTCGTCCCTGAGCTTGACCTCCTCGGCGAGAAGGGGAAAGACAAGAAGGACGACAGTGATGAAGAGGAGGTGAGAGAAAATAACTGTTTGTCGCATAATGTTTGAATGTTTTCAGTTATTCTTTAAAATAAATGCTTAACAAATAAGAAACAAACACAGAGACACTCTTGCACGTGTCTAATCTATATGACTCCTCTGTGTCTGATGTCCTCAGGAAGAGGAGGGTCAGGCTGGAGACCAGGATCAGGAGGAGAAGAGATGGAACAAGAGAACTCAGCAGATGCTGCACGGTCTTCAGGTACAGGAGTTCTACTGTGTTCATATTATTCTGAAAACAGAAACTGAGTGGTATATCAAAGGTTTTCATTGTAACTCTGTGTGTGCAGACTTCATTCTAGTTTTAAGAGGTTTGAGTTAAAAAAAAAAAAAAAAAAAAAAGGAACCAGATATTTGATCACCACAGGTCAAAGGTTCAGTTCATATGCTGAGATTTTGTGCTTCTGTCCCCACAGCGCGTCATGGCAAAGACCGGCGCCGACTCAGTCAGTCTGCTTGACCTGTGCCGGAACAACAACAAGAAGCAGGCAGCTGCCAAGTTTTACAGTTTCCTGGTCCTCAAGAAGCAACAAGCCATCGAGGTCACCCAGACTGAGCCCTACAGCGACATCATCGCCACCGCTGGACCAAGATTCCACCTTATCTAGACATTGGAAGAACAGACAAACACTCTGCTTGCAACAGGCATACTTTTTTAATTACTCAACTTTTTGCCTTTTTATTGTGTTTTCCTGTCGGCCCATTTTTTTTCCTGGGGAAGAGGGAGGGAGTAGTGGGGGAATGGGTTGGAAACTTTTTACAAAAAGGATTTTACTGTACTACATATGGAATCATGCAGTATTGTTGGTTCAACGGAGTGAGGAAGAATGTTTAACAAGTATATTTATAAAGCAAGCTTTTTCAGTCACCAATTTGTAAACTTTGCTTCATTTTGTTTTGTAAGTTAAATTTCTATTGTCTGCTCATTCCATAAGTTTTGTACCATTGCCCCCTCTTTCAACTGATTTCTGGCAGATTTTAGATAAAAGGCCCCCTGTTTTGTTTTGTTTTTCACATGGAATCCTGTATTGACTCTGTACATGTTCTGGAAAGGTACTGTTTTATCGTTCAGAAGTGTAACCTCTCCCATCTTCTCCCTGTTGCACTTGTTCTTTCATAAACAAAGGTTAATCTGTCAAAGAAAAGCATTGGTAAATCTTACCTGGCATTAAATATCATGTTCCAGATGTATAATTCAGGCAGTTTATCAATTAAGTTTTATGTAAATTTCTTTTCTTTTTTTTTTTTTTGTACCTTTTTACGTTTATGCTTATTCACCTTTTTGCATTATGTAACTAGGTAATGTACTTGTTACAGTTAAGTTCACTATCCCACCTTTTTAGTCTTTGGGTAACTTCTAGTTGTGATACATCTGTAAAGATTTGAAATAAAGTGTTTTAAGTACTTGGAGAAGTTACTGGGAATTCATTCAAAGTGGAAATAGGTTTGAATTGAAAGAATGTTAGAACAGATTAGAAAATAAAATCCCTTTTTCATAGCAGTTACTGTAATGGGAGCATTGGGGCGTCAATGTAGAGAAAGGTCCTTGACATTTAAAGTTTGGTTCATTTGTCATCTGCCAGTAGACACAGAGTCAACAGTGTAATTAATCCTGGGACAAGAATCACAGGTCATGTCAAGTAAAAGTAGGACTGGACAAAGAAAGCCACCTTTTAACACTGACAAGTTTTTTTTAAAGAATAAGACAAAAAATACAGGCATAAATTGTCAGCTTTTGTACAGACAATTGAGTATTTTGATGTAAATATTTGTCACACTATTCCAGTAATGGTTGTATTCGAGGTATTTTGAGACCTACAAATCTATAAACCCCTCAGACATTGGATCTATTTTCCAATAGTTCTGTTACTCCAAATGTATTTAAACTCCCTGCCCACCATTTAGCTGCAATTTGAAAGGGATAGAAAACACATGGTCAAAATACAGTTTGGAAGACAGATTATGACATAAACTAACATTCATGGGAATGTTACCAAAAAAAAAAAAAGCTCACAACTAAAATATCCATCAATGAAAATTAGAATTCCCCCATCATGGACGATTACATGGAGGCTGCCATTTTAAATGTACCCTTATGATGTTGGAGCATTTCAACCAATCCAAAAAATGGGGGCCTTTTCCAATTGACTGAAATACATTGTATGGGCTCAACATGTGAAAGCTATACATGGTGTGTTAGACCATATAATAACATACATACATTTTTATTGCATGTTCAGTATGTATGTAATTTTTCTATTTTCCTGTTATAAGCTATCAGCCTATGCAAGTATCTAAGGTCCATTTACTCTTCTTTTTAAAAAAGTGGAGAACAGGACCATAGATATATGAACAGGACACTCTGTCTTTGTTTCCACACGGACAAAATGAAACGGACGCGTCTTCACCGGAAACGTCCGTCTCGAAACACTTCCCTTCTTTTTCCGCGTGGATCGGCTCACAGATGGCTTCACGTAAAGAGTCCAGTGCAACACCTACCGCAACGATGGCGTCTACAGGCGGCACCTTGGACTCTCCGGTCAAGCAGATCCAGATCGAGGGCCTGGTGAGTGTCTCCTCGGTGTCAGGGAGCTCGGTGACGACCGTTAGAAGACCCGGTGTTACCAGATGCTAACGTTTTTATGCCCGGGCGCTAACGTGTGAGCATCATCATGGCGGAGAAATCGCGTGAAGCTGTTTCTAGTTGTGTGTAATTCGAAAATCGATGTATGCGGCGTGGCTTGTGTCATTCAGTCCAAAACGTTAATGGAAAACAGACGGTATGCTTCATGTTTACAGCCTCACAACCGCCAGCAGGCTAATAATAGGCTAACGGTACTTGTACTTTAAGCTAGCTAGTGTCTAGCTTTCAGTAAACTACAGGGGCGTTTAATTTAAAAACCAGGACCTCCGCGGTGGAGACGCTACCATAGGAAGATTTCGAGGCTGTTTCGTTGTTTAACCTTAAACAAATTGTGTTATTTACATATATTACACATAAAGGGTGGTTTACTTGAGTGATTTGTTAGCTGTGTTCATTACAAGAATAAAAGAAGATTGCACAGAAACAACATCTGAATGAGTCACACCGTCCATCAGCTGTTCTCTATTTAAAAATTCCAGTGGACTATTTAACATTTCCATTATCACTTTTTTTAAAGGTCAGTTTCAAAAAGCCCATTAATAAAACGTGTTTATTTTTAACTTTAATCGTCGGTGCTTCTTGTTAACTGATCTCTTTTGAAGATTGTGGGGGTTTTTTTTGTTTTTTGTTTTTTTTAGAAATGTGAATGTTTGAAAAGACGTTTATAAAGTTTTCTCTTCTGCACACTCTTGATGTTTGCAAGCTTGAGAAATGTAACACATTTTCTGAGTTTGGACACTCTCCCTTGGGAATTTGGTCTCCACATCCGTGCTTGAGTTTACAGGATAGACTGTATAAGCTAATGTGATGTCACCTGTTGGTTTGTGGACTTGCATGTTGAAGCCAGGAGTTTTGCGTTTGAGTGTCGCCATGGTGATTGTTTGGGGCTAGAAGTGAACATATTTGGATAATAAGGGAGGAGTGAGGAGGTGGGTCTGACCTTTGAACCCAAGCATGCCGCTCAATGTGTGTGATACTCAAGGTTGATCAAACTTACCCACCCCTGAATATTCCTCTTTTTTCAAGCCAAATATCTACTTAACCCTTTAATACTTGAGCCTCAAAATGTCGACCTAGACTTCTTTTTTGCTTATTTTGATTTCAAATTCAAATTTAACATGTAAATTGCTATTCACTTACAATTGCAGTATTTCTTGTTCACTAAAACCTTAAAATCAAGTTCCATTTCTGTGCGTTTCTTGTTATTTTGTTCATCATTACTGCTACACTCTTAAAGTAAGTTTTAAAGAGCCTGCTTTTTGGGCTTCTGAGAAAGGCGCACATGAAATTACCCTTGTGACTTGTGACTAAACATTTTAACAAGTAAAATGTGATGCATGTTGAAAGTGAACATGAAAACAATACATCCCATTTTAATATTCTGTAGTACCTCTGTACAAACAGCAGAGGACAAACTTGCTTCACTGCCTTCCATTCCCCTCCCTCCTGCCCTACACTGGACACAAAGCAGCTCATTTTCCTGGTTGTGCCTGAACGCAGTAGAAGAACTTTAACTCGCCAGCTGCTGCTTTCCTTTTATCTTACTCATTAAAGCTGCCCTGGAGTCTCAAGCTCTAATTTCAAATCTAAATATTTCACCTCACTGTGTATTATTTACACCTCTAATGAGATTTCCTTAATTCCTTTTGTCAGTCTTATCAACCAAATATTTTAATCGCAGCACTTAAATTAAAAAACAGTCGAGCAGCGCAACGTGCAACCTCGTGGGATCGAGCGCGCGTTGATGGAAGGGTGTCTGTTTCAGCTACTTATAAAACGCGTTCCACCTGAATGCATTGTTATGCAGCAGTTGCCGCCGTGTTGCGTCATGACCCGTCTGTCAGAGGTTTAGCTGGAGGGTTGCCCATAGACAGCATCCCCTCTGCTGTGTAGTAGAATTGGAATTGTTTCCTTGCTTTTTGAAGAGGGTTCAGTGGTAGATGTTGCCACAGGAGTGGAGTGCAGCACACCAATGGGTTCCATTAAACACCCACTGAGATCACACAATTGCCTCTAGTTTAAAAAAAGACTTGATTCATTTATTCTGACGTATGACGCACGTCAGACACGGATCCTATTCACACATTGTGAATTAAGAGGACCTTGTGTGGGGCACTTGGGCCTTCCAATTTAAAAACTGTGGGAAATAGAAAAGGCAGAAAATAAGCCAAAACGAGTTTAATCCTAACATTTCATGTAACAGTGGCAGTCATGTTTCTGAGTGAATATAGGAATGCGGGGGAAATACAGTGCCAGAACAGTGTCTTCTTCCCCTGAGCTTTTTGTGTATGCCTTAGGTTGTTAAGCTGTACTTGTCAGAAAAGTGTTCACACATTTATAATGTGACATAGATCAGCTGCCATGGACACAGAAAAGAACATTATTCAGTGCAGAACGTGGACACATGTTTTCTTCTTTACTTTTCAGTAGTACAGAATTTAGTCCTCCTTATGTTTACTATATATTTATTCTAGGCTGGCATCAGTCTTCTCTGATACAGTGGTTTACTTGTGGTAACAGGTCAGTTGGTATATCTGCACCGTGTAAAGCTAATAAAACCCAAATCAATCAAAAAAATTATCAAATTTCATGCAGCTTGTGATTCCACGCAGCAGCTTTTCATGGTTAACTTAGTTATGTTGCTGAGAGGTTAGAGATGTGCAGCCTGTTGCCTGCAATACTTCAACTGAAACAGTGGAAGATAAATAAAGCTGCTGAAAATGACTATGTGAGGTGAAAACTGTCCATTATAAATGGTGTGACAAACTGGGTGTGAATCACAGAAAATAAATAGTGTTCACATCAAGTGCAAAGGGAATTTTTAGGTGAATATGGCCACTGGATTGATTTTGGAGATTCCTCCATGTGCACTTATTCGCCCTCAACCGCCAGTAGGAGTACTCCATCCAGACACCGGGATGACTGCCACTTTGACTACCAACAATGAACACGATCGCAAATATTGCTGCCTGTGACCTGCTGTGGGAGTCTCAGACACATGGAAAACGGCACCATGTCTGGGTCCACAACATCCTGCACAGGTGTACACCGCTCGGGGACTTTCACCATCCTGGTCCAGAGTAAAAGTCATGTCATAAAGTTTTCAATGGCCACAGATGGTGGCGATGAGCTGGTCCGTCCTCCCTTTTCTTCTCCCCGGTGACGTCAGGGAATCTCAATGTTGATTGTTTTTTTCAATGCCAGGTGACGCAAATGTTTTTCTAAAACTAAAACTTTTCCAACTTCTTCAAACGTGAATTTGCATCTACTCGCATCTTTGCATTCACTTATTATGTAGTTGTGCTGTGAGAGAGATTGGCTTCATGTTTGGGATGAACACAGCTTTAGGAGTTTTTGTGGCGTTCTTATGTAAGTATTTTTTAAGGTCACATTTGTGTAATTTCATTTGTTGCTGCCTGCTTGTGTGACCTGATCCCAACAAGGTGTTTTGAAGTAGGAGCCATCGCTGCAAAGAAAACTGAGCAGCAGCTGATAAACAACGAAGCGAGCAAACTGAAGTGTGTGCAAGCACCTGTTGTGGTTACAACTGAATTAACCTCTTGGATTTTTTATTTTTTGTCCCTGTACTGCAGTAACACCTCCCATTGGCTGTTATGGGGTCACTGGATATTACATATCAAATTTGGATCTGCCGCACGTCACAAGTCAGACTTGGCCTCACAAAATCAAACATGTTTGAGAAAGCTCTCACCCAGCCAGCAGGCGAAAGCTTGGCAGATGAAGTGGGAATCTGTGGTGGTCTTCATCCATGGCTTAACCCAACAGATGAATCACGGCACACAAAAGTGTTTTCTCTGTCAAGTCTATTACAGCCAACGTCGAGTGTACAGTTCGTCTACACTTCAGCGACGCAAAAAAGAAAACTCATTATGGGATCGTCTCTCTCGCTGTACTTTCTCATAACTTGAGCCCCGTTGTGGCGGGAATATAAGCCCTTTTGTGTGAGCGAGGGAGAAGATTTATGATAAGAATTAAAGGCAGCCAACGGGGGATTTGGACCGCAATTGATTTTGCACAATTCAATTTTAAGCTTGTTGATTTATAATACGCTGTCCACATATCAATCTCGGTCCTCTCCACATGAGGTGAGCTGACTGGGCTAGCTGCTGGGGAGCTAGATCAATAAAATCATATGTGGGTGTGTGTGAGAGAGCAGCCAGAAAAGATGATTCTGGGGAGAGTTTGCTTGTATATGTGTGCATTCAGGTTTGCACAAACTTTGAGCTTTCCAAGCTTTGCTTACAATACCTGATGGCATTTACTCAACTCCAGGAAGCTAGTACTACAAATCCACTGAACCCTCAGTCCTTCCTTCCTTCCCTTTGCTTGTGAGGCCGGATGCCTTTTTTAGTCTCCCCTTTTCAAAGCATTTCTGTAGATTCAGGACTTTTTCTTAACACCCCACTCGAATTTAGCTCTATTTGTTTGACCTTACAGGAGTTGTTTTTGGCCGATTGTCCATCTCTCACCCTCCTCCTTTTTTCCCAGACGGACGCTATTTAAGTGCGTGATGAACAGATTGCCAAGAGTTAGATAGCTGAAAGCATTGTGTATCTGTGCTATCTGCTCTCACTGATGGAGAGAGACGAGAAAAGCTATTTGTTGGCAGAAAAAGGAGCCAAAGCTCAAAAGGAGGGGCAGAGGGGGCGGCGTTTGTAACTCGGCCAGCACTGCTGATCTTGACGACTTCAACTGTGGTCCCCCCCCTCGTATCCTGCCTTGGTCTGTCTTGCTGTCATTGCTACACCTGTCCTTCACCTGGTCCCTTCCTGCTCTTTTTTGATGCCAATCCAATTCCCCACTTCGACAGAACCCCAGCAAAATGTACATCAAATTGTGCAGCTTGGTTTGTATCGGTGTGTGGTGACTTTTCTAAGCAATTCATCGCACCGTGTTTAAAAAAAAATACCAAAAAAGATACTTTTTTTTCCCATTCACGCTTAAATGGAGACAAGCAAATAATGTTATCAAACTATGCCCTCTTTGGAGCCTCATAGCTCCAGCATACTTTAAAGTAGAGACGTCATTTGAACTTTAAATGGGTCCCAAAAGGTTGGACTTATTTAGACTCAATCTGTGTTTTGAAATCTCTCATGATTTAGAAGCAATCACAGTTTACGTTTCTTCAAGATTTTGGAGCATTTGAGTTTAGTGTGTTAAGTGTGTATTGAATGAAATTCACCAGCAGCTGAGGTGTTTTCTAATTCTTCTGATTCTTTCAGAAACCCTGAGAAAATATACATCAAAATGTTCAGATGTTTGTCGGGATTGACCTGCGATGACGTGTAACAAAAATCGCAAAAAATGCACTTCACTCACTTTTGAGACCTGATTGCTTCATCCATTTCTGTATACAGTCTTTGGTGAAAACTAGCAAGCCAAGTAGCTACTAATGCCAACACACCAATTAAACCACAACGCCAAGACAGGTGAAAAAAGAGTTCAGACCCTCCTCTCTTTGGAGCCCCACAGCTCTGGTGTACTTTGAGGTAAAAGCCTCATTTAAACTTTAAATGGGTCCAAAAGACTTACTTCGCCTGAATGGTTGTTTCTATATCTCCTACTCTTTAGATACAAATGTGGATTAAGCACAATTTTTTTTCTTTTTAGTTTTCTTTATCCATTTCACATTTTCACTGTTGCATTTTCTTCCTAAACCCATTGAGTTCTCACCCTTACATTTTTTTTCCACTCCTGCTTTCCACCCGTCTCTCTCCCCACCGACCTATTCCTCAGACCTTCCTCCCCTCTCAGTCAGAAAAGCCACGGCAGGCAGGCAGGCAGGGAATGAGATTTGTTTTTCTCCCCGCTCCACCCCATATCGTCTCTCTTCTCCCGCCCCTAGCTCTTTTACTTGTTGCATGACAGGTCCAGCACTCTATTGAAATAAATCATCTCCCAGGATGGCACGCGTGTGTGTGTATGTAAGTGTGTGTGTGTGTTTGAGAGCAGCTGAGACCAGTTAGGGTTCCCTCATGATGGCGTTGGGTGTTTTGTAGTGAGCATGGCTTCAGGACTGCCACCCTGCTGCTGTGTGTATGTGTGTGTATTATTAATGCCTCTGGCTGTGACCTGCCCACACTGTTATCAGCGTGATTTATGCTCTCTCCTTCCACACTATGCTTTTCAGCTTTTTGTCCTGTTCCTGTTCATTTAGACGCTTCCCCCCTTATACTCTACTCTTCGCTGTGGCTTTTTGTGCTCGTCACTGTGTTATGATGGGTCGATGTTTGTACGTGTGAGTCCGTCCATATGTGTGTGAGGGAGTGTAGGGCCCTCCTCCTCCTCCTCCTCCCTGCTGTCCTTGGTGTCGGTGACACAGCATTAGAGCTTAAACCAGCTCCTCAATCATGTAGTGGCTTGTCCTATTGGCCCATTTTTATCTGGCATTAAAAATTAAATGCATACGATGATGCATGGACGGTTCTGTCCAGATGAAGCACGATGATGTGGGATATCAGACTACAAGTCCAAATATACCCTCCCACTGTACAAGGATAGCATTTTTCTTCAAATTTTTATGCATCTGCCGCCTCTCTCTCTCTCGCCGGTGTAAATTGCTAAGCTGTGCTGAATACTAACTGGCCTTTTGTATGCACTCAAGATCAGCGATGCACCAGCATTGCAGCCTGCAGGTGGTGCTTACCACTGTGGGCCCCGGCACTCAACCGCAGTCAGTGATTGCCTGAGTAACTTGTCCCAGAGTTTCCTCTTAACATAACAAAAGGGTTTTTGGCAATTTTGGAGGGTTTTATGTAAAAGCTTGTGACCGGTGAAGAGTGCAGAGTAATGGCTGAGGACTTATTGTGTGTTTTTTGTGTGGATGTTTGCGGTGTGTTATTGATGTTGGAGATGTATCTATGTCTACGTGGACATATTGGAATTTGAACTCTTACGTTTTGGAAACATTTTTTTTTTGTTGGGACATAGTTGAGGAATCAGTGTCGAAGGGTCAGGCCTCAGTGGGCATGTCCCTTGGTAGTGGGTGAGTGAGATTTGAAGGCTGATGTTGCTAGGTAACATGCTGTCAGCTTCTGCAGCGTGCTACCAGCTAGACCGCTGTGCAGATTTTGTTTCAAAATTTCCTTTTTTTTTCCCGCCAACAAGTGCACGTAAGCAACAGTTATAGAGGAGAACCTGTTATGATATTCACTTTGTGCTCCACTGAGAAGGGGAAAACCATAGACTGTGTATAGAATGGATGACGTGATGTCACCTGTTGGTTTGTGGACTCCAGGAGTTTGGTATTTGAACATCACCATGTCGGTTGTTTGGAGCCAGAAGTGACCATATTTGGATATGAAGGGAGGAGTGAGGAGGCGGGTCTGACCCTTGAAACTAGGAAGCTAAGTACCTACTAGTGCCAATATACCAATTAAACCACAACGCCAAGATTTCACCTCTATCTGTTCAGAAACCTGCTGATAAGTAACAAAGAATCA
>OOFC01048030.1:19195-30267 GCA_900323345.1 Pseudochromis fuscus
ACTGCACACACACACACACACACACACACACACACACACACACACACACACATTGGCTCTAATAAAGCTATTGTCTATGCATTAGGCATTTAGAGTGTTCAGAGGTGCTGGGCTGATGTCTAATAGGCTGAGGCTGAAGGCTGCAGAGCTTTTATCAGTTCAAGGACACTCAGCTTCTAGACTGCAGGTCTGATATAACATTAACATCCCTAACTGTCATTCTGATAAAATGAACACATGCACACAGGCGTGCACACTGCTTGTTTGTGTGTGTGTGTGTGTACGTGACCTTCTGACTTCCCCTCAAGCCCAGAGTAAAGGCTGAAGTGATGTGTAAGCAGATCACAGGCATGCAGAGAAGAGGCGAGGCGATCAAAGCCGGGTGGAGAGTGTTGAAGTGTGATACAAAGATAAGCTCCCCTCCTTTTTTGCTTTGCCATTTTTCCCTCCTCATCCTCTTAATTTCTCCTCTGCTCGGCCCCTCCAGCTCTCACATCCATCCATGTTCCTCTCCTTTTCCCTACTCCTCTGACTTCTTCCCATCTGATGGTTAATTCATGGAGCCTGGCTGAACACGCACCCTCTCCATTATTAATATAACATTAGGGAGACAGAGGGAGGAGGAGAGAAGGGAGGAGACACAGATGAGGGGAGAGAGAAAAGATGTGGGAGACACAGGGACGAGAGCAGAGGAAAAGCAAGAAGAGTAAACAAAGTCAAGGAACTGGGGAGAGGGTGAAAAGAGGGGACAACAGAAGAGATGGAGACGGAGAGGAAGAAGAAATGAAGGTAGGACAATGACAGGAGGGGAGCAAATGGAGAGAGAGGAAGCCAGATTTTCCCCAGTAGGTACACAAGGGAGGAGGAAAAAACAGTTGGATGAGAGTGACAGATGAGAAGAGAGAGGATGTGTCAGGAAGAGAGTGTTGTGTGACACGTGATGATGTTGGGATGCACGCAATGTCTCCTGTCTCAGGAAGAGAGACAGAAAGCAGGAGGGCAGGGGAGGGAAAAGACAGAAAGAGAGACTCAGATGTGTCAGAACTGATCATGTGACCATGACTCCTTCATCCTGGACACACACACACACACACACACACACACACACACACACACACACACACACACACCCCTCTCGGCCCCACATAAACACACTCTGTTTAGTTTCTTTTCCAGCTCTTGCCAGTCATCCATATCAGGAGCAAATGCTTAAAAGGTTCAACATCAGCGATGCCAGTGCCCTTCACAGTTAAATGTAGTTTCCATCGCAGACATCCTTCACTCTGTTGCTCCCGGCACCTCCGGCCTCCTACTGCTAATAGTTGCAGGGTCATTACCCGCTAATTTGCACATCGATTTAGTTGCTTCCAGACATGAGGGAGTCACAGGTTCATTTGCATCTCTGTTTGCGTAAATGAAGTCGTTTTGTCAACCAAAAATAGCGATCTTTTACTCCCTTTCTGTCTTTTTGTTCCTTTCAGTTTCCTCACTTGTTATATCTTCTCTTTCTGTTTGTGTGCATTTCAGGTCAGGAAAGGCTTCTGGAAGCCCCCTCCTCAGATTTGGTTGGGTGACACCAGTAAAATCAGAGTGCTGGACCCACACTTTTTGCACCAGACTGCTGCCAGGCTGCTCCAGATCCCTCTACACCCCAAAAGTAGACAGGTGAATGATCGCTTCCACTTTTGAAAAGTTACCTTTTCCTTACTCACACGTCAACTGGACCAGTCCTCGAGTGTTGGTGTGTTGCTGTGGTGTTGCAACATTGAGCATTTCTGGCATCCTCAACTGCAATTTTCCCACTAGAAGCCTCTCTCTTGTTTGTTCGCCTTCTCTCATACCTCCCTTTTTCTCCTTTTGCCCTTCACTGGCTTCCACATGAATGTTAACAAGGGTGGATGGAGCATTCACTGATTAGCCACAGTTCCTCAAGTGATATGTCTTGAGCTCTGTGATAAACTGTTTATTGGAAGAGGCATTTCTCTTGAAATGTAAAAGGTGAAATGTTGAAGGTCAGTAGCGATTTTGTGGATCCAATTACTGCAGAACACGATGAAGATTACTTTCTGCTTGGTATTCTGGCATCTCATTACAAGATAAGTGCCTCATGTCTTCTAGGCTGCACAGTGAATCCCTGGGAAATAATTGGCTTTTGAAGAAAAGCCAAAATATTGTGTATAAATTTCAGCCAGATGCTCTGTTTCTTTAGACAAAGGACAGTTCCCAATGTTTCTTCTCTGCAAAGCTGATTATTGCTGTTTTCTCAGGAAAATCTCCAGAATTGTGACCTTCTGAGTTTTTTCCCACATTTCAAGGTTTAGTTATTCTACACTGAGCATGTTTTGTGACTTTTGACTCAGTGAAGCACATCTGAAAGTAAAGGATAAAGTACACACAGGATAATTTCTGCACTAAAAACTAGACTAACTGATGTCACAGCGACAGCGATTGTGCAATGAGAAAACACGACGCACGATCAGATTTTGAAACACGCTTGGATTAGACTCGGACTACAACTCATGTGGAATGACGTTTTTATTGGCCCGTTGCATCCCATCTGTCAAGTGGGGATTGTTGATGTGTTTGGTGGGGATCGTCCTTGACGTGGGCCCGGGCCAAGTTTTGTTTTGGTTCTGCTTGTTCCCTCCTCTCCTGAGTCCTTTTCGTCAAAAAAAAAAAAGAGACGGGGGTGTTACCCTTTTGGACTGCAGTACAAACACAACTGGCTGGTGCATGAGAAGAGTGAGCAGTGGGAAGGCAGCGATCCTACAGGCAATCAGCGGGCTCACCCAACAGGAGCTCTGCACCATCTGCACGCACTGTATGGAATTGGCCAGGGGGAGAAGAAGGTGGGCAGGAGGCGGAGGAAGATTGTGGGTTAAGTGTTGGGAGGACCGGGGCCTGCAGGCAGTTCCGTTTGCAGTATTACAACATCTGAAACGTAATCAACTCTTTTGTCTTCAACCCTTGTAAACACATTACAAAACCCAGATTTCTCTCTGTTTCCCCCCCCTTATTTCTGTCCTTGCATCTGTCCTGACTGTAGTGCAACTTCCCTTTGCACATGTCCCACCCTCCCTCAGCCAACAACCCTCACAAGGACCCCCTCAACACATGCAATCACATAGCACAAACTCTCACACATGCAACCACTTCGCTCTTTCTCCTCCTTTTCCTTCTCGTGCACACGTGTTCACCTCCACAACACTTCTTTGTGCACACCCCAGTATCCCCAGGCGCAAGTTTGTGTTGAGCTCTTGTAGGTCTGACTGCAGTGGTGACAATATGCAGCACCCCCCCCACTTACCCCTTCTCACCAAGGATCCACGGGCCGAGATCCAAACTATGTGCCGGGCCGCTGCAGAGCTCTGGTGTTCGCCTGTGTTGCTGGCGACCACATGAGGCTAATACACACAGAATGTCAGCTGTGTCCCGTGGCGGGTGCTCATAAGATTCTGAATTAAAGAAAGAAAGACGGTCAATGCTCAGCGCAGAGGCTAAAGCTGTGCCTCAGTTTTCTGATCACGACTGTTCTCACCTCTGTCACCTTGTGTATCACTGCAGAGGACTCAACATTTGTTTAGAAAGAAATCTGTTTTCCTTCAATTTATTCATGAGTGCAGTGAAGCCCAGTGAAATGCACACACTGATAAACACACACTCCCTTGTACAGATGTGCTGTTTTGGAAACAGAAGTAGAGAGTGTGTCTCTAAGGCATCTAAGTGCTTGATGCTGAAGTGCTGAAGACTTGAGGATCCTTCTGTATGCACACTTAAACTTAAGCTGATACCTCTTTACATCTCTTTTGCCAAACTGTGCTTTGGTCGAGGTCTGGTCGGCTAAAAGCTTTTTTGGAGAGGATTGTTATTTTGTGTGTTTTTTAAAGTAGGTTACTGGCAATTATTCAAGAGAAGCGCGGAGCAGGAGAGAAATATTTATTTGCAAATACCTTTGTAAAGACTACCAAACACATGCATGGGCATGAAATATTGAAAGCAATCATGCAGCATTTCACTATCTTGCAAAGGTGCAAAGGTGAGATGGTTGCATGTGTTGATCTGAAACTGTGTTCAAATGACCAGGGATCAACAAAAGTCAATAAGGCAATCAGCTCTAGCTCCAACTTCAGAAAATATTGGAGCCAGACCATTGCAAACACTGGGTCGTGCACCAGTGGGGCACCGGACAAAAGAAATTTCCTTGCCAACAAGTCTCCCACAGAGGAAAGTCGATGATGATATGGAGAGCTGAGGGGGAGAAAGATAAAAAAAAAAAAAAAAAGTTTGTTGGGAAACTATGCTGCATTTTGGAAAAGGATGGAGAAAGTTTCCTCTATCTCGAGGTCATGTGGAAGTGATTCCTGCTTTTGTCTCTGTAAATATGAATAATCACTGACAGAGTCATGTGGGGAGCGGCAAACAACACAGGGAAATCTCTGTGCACACAACGAGTCAGCCAGGGACAACACAATAAACATGTCTCATCTCATTAAATCACAAATTAGTTTTATTTCTTGTTTTTCCTCAAAACAAGCAAAGGATGTCAGTAGTAGGGTCAAATAATGTTGTTTCTTTCATCTTCCTGTTTTTATCAAAGGCTGACAACAAGTGACAAGCATGAAACCTGTAGGAGAATGTATTTATTTACTAGTATTATTAGTAGGAGTAGTAGTTTAAAAATCACCATAGAGATCACCTGTGTATTTGAATGAGGAAAAAAAGCTTCCACTTAATGTTGAAGTGATAGAGATAAATACTAACACTTACTTACTTTGTGTAGACTTGCAGTGTTGTTTTTCTATCATGCTCATTGTCAAAAAATGTTAACGTACCAAGCAACGATGAATCAGGGACAGCTGATTCATTCAAGCGTCTGGGGCATAAACTTTGACGAACAGGCTCTAAATTATTTTGAAAAGACTAACAAATGCCTTAAAACCAGTTAGGCAGCCAATAAAAAAATATATTCGGGATGATTTGTACATTCAGATTATTTAATTTTGGTAAGGACAGTTTTATGAAGCCCTTTTGTGTCATAAATTCTTTGCAGGTATGTTAAAAGTGGAGATATTTTGGGGCATTAAATGCTCCAAATAAATTACTGAAAGTCTAGAGATAACAGAAGAGAAGGGAGAGAGAGATGAAGAATGACATGATTCAGAGCTCCCTGCCCATTTTTGAGCTAGAAATGTAAACCACTGGGGTGTGGGGAAGCCCCAATTAAGTAGATTTTTTTCCTTTGCTAGATTATTCTGCTTAGAGAGGCAGTGAGTATGGTTTGGGATTGTGGTAAATCTGTGTTTGCTTGTGTCTGTTTTTGATGCAGTTATATTCAGGGTTCTCTGCTAATTGTGTTTTATTGAATATTTTCATTATGCCCCTTAATGTCCACATTTTTGTGTCTACAACAAGATGCTGCATCTCCAGGGCTCATCCTCTGATTATATTTCTAAACAAATTTAGCATAAATAAACTCTTTACTCCATTAAAAACAACAATATCCAAACTTAATTGTAAAGTTTTCTCTGTTTGCTTGTTTTTCATCTAAACATTATGTCAGTTTTGTGCCATCTAGTCAGTGATGCCTATAGGGAAATTAAAGAGATTGTCAACATACTGTATCTCAGATTTGTTCGACATAGCACAACACTCTTTAGCGTAACACACACAAATAACAAAGCTTTCTTTAAGGAGGCAGTAACAATTCCTTCTCTAGCTGTCATCCTAATCTCTTAACTTTGACTTTGGTGTCACTTCTGAACAGCTGGAGAGTTATATGTCAGTGCACTTTACCTCTGAGTGCAGACACACTTTCTCAAGGACAAAAACTTCAAGTGTAAAATTGGCCTGAAGTTGTCACTTATTTCAAGCATCTTCCTTCAGAAGAGCAGAGGAGGCCTTTGGAAAATACTGCTCCTCCAAATCCTGTAGAATACTGACAGGAAGAGACGTGATGGTTCAGGTTAGACAGGAAGAGGTGGTGCCACTGTGCTGATATGAAGCCATATTGTCACAGTATATTTATTCAAATGTTAGTTACACAGTCTCTGCAAATACATACAAGGTGTCACATCTTGATGGTGAGAAGCTTGTACTATCCACAATACAACTGTCAGTCATTTAGTAAGTAGTTGAATTTATCCCATGATTGTGCATCAGCTCTTAGCTCATGTTACTTATATGTTGTACATGACACGCTTTCAAAACAAGAGAGAGTAGAAAGTTTCACATGAAGCTGAACCTATTAGCCTGCACATGGAAAGGCTTGTTGAAGGTCTGTGGTGGTTTCCTCTTTCCTGCTACTACCACCTAGTGGTGAAATGAGGGGTTGCAATATTAAAGCTTCTGTAAAAAGATAAGAAAGACTGCGCTCTAGCTTTCAGTGCACAGCAGATGTAAAATGTGGCTTTTTATTTTACATGAATGCTCATCACCTTAAGTGAGACTAGCAAAGCTGAGGATGTGCATGTGTAGATTTTAGCACTTTTTTTATTTATCATCACACTATACTCTGTGAGACTTGCTGAATGTAACCATACTTTTCCAGATTTAGTTTAAGAAGGTAAAGCTCAGATGACTTGAATTTTATGTGATTCTACACCACACAGTTTTGTTAGTCGAAAAATCTCAGTGAGATCTGGTGCCATCTTTGTGTTACCATGAGCCCAGCTTTGGGGCCTCAGCTGTTTAAACCATGCACATAGGGACACAGAGTGGTTGCTGTTTGCTGTCATCGATTATTGTTTGTTTCAGAAGCCAGTGCATCCTACCACGGGCATCCTCGCCGTCTTTGTTGCTCTCAACTACTGTGATGTGGTCCACATAGCTGGATTCGGATACCCTAGCTCAAGGAACCAACGGCAGCCCATCCATTACTATGGATATGACACCATGAAGTCTATGAAGGTGGGTAGCAGTCATCCAGTACATCTCATATTACATAAACTGTTTTTTTAACCATAGACTGTAAACAGAATGGCTAACATGACATAACCTGTTGGTTTGCGGACTCGTGAATGTCACCATGATGGTTGTTTGGAGCCAGAAGTGTCCATAGTTGGATATAACAGGAGGAGTGAGGAGGCGGGTCTGACCTTTGAAGCCGAGGTGGTCTCATTGGACACCAAGCATGTCGATCAAAATAACCACGCCCCAAAATCTTTCTCTTTTTGAAGCTTAACACACTTAATGATGTAATGATTTTCATATCACCAGATCACGAATAAGAAGAGTTGCTTTTAGCTCATGTCATCAGATTGACTGAGTATTTCATGTGAATATTTCAATATTTCATGAGTTTTTTGGAGCCAGCATCTAGTTGCCGTTAGGAGTATTGCACTTTTTTTGCACTTCTGCACTGGCCTCATTTTTGAGCACCAGGTGCTTTACCCATTTCTATAGCCAGTCTATGGTTTTAATCCACATGTTGGAAAAGGTTTAAATTCTCATATTCTCCTTCTCTCTCTGTTACAGAATTCTTACCATGACCTCAATCATGAAGCTGAAGCCTTAAAAAGACTCGAGGATTTAGGAGCCATTTTGTACCTGCACCCGCATTTATGATACACGTATATTTTCAATTCAATTTAATACAAAAAGTAACTGACCACCAAATTGTACGTGAGTTTGGTTTGGGTCATCTGACCTAAAGCGGAGCCTTATGTGCCTTCTGCAGTGGGATATTTTGCTGCTCCTTCAAAATCATCACGGCTGTCACCGACGTAGCTCTGGTTTCCTCCCCGGCACCTTACGTTCTCAGAAAGTGATTCAGCTGCTCTGAAAAGACTCTTTTTTTGATGTAATCTTTGATAATGTGATTCAGATTTTTGCATAACTTTCATAGATTTTGCAAGTTTTAAATGACAACTTTCAAACATAATTCACAGGACATTAACTACAAAGTGGTGGTGGTGTTGAGTTGTCTCTTATGTCGGCTCTGGGATACTTCCAGGGTTTGATGTCACTTTAGGGGCCTTGTGATAGTGTGGGTGGATTGCTGCCACTTTGTGGGAATCAAGCGTTCGAGATCTACAGATGTTTTTTTTTCCTTGTCCAGAGATTTCATGTATATCAGTGAGCTGTAAAACTAATGGGTTATTTTTTACACTCTCACCATGGTTTGAAGTTTCTTTGTGAGTCAGATGTATCCTTTCTTCTCATCTTAAAATCAGTTTTCTCACTACAGAGGTGTGTTGACTTCTGTTTGCTTTCTATATTCATTTCAAATGGATTTCATTTCAAATTTACAAAGTCAGATTCACTTTACTTTTAAAGCTCTTGGACTGGTAATACTGCACGTATTGTGCTTGTTTGTTATGTTGAAAGTACGTTAATTGTCATTTAATTTATTTAATTGTTTTGGGTTTTTTTTTTTTTATTTTACTCATTTGTTGTTTGGAAACCACTGCACTGCATCAGTTAATATGAAAGACCCAGCGGTAGGATGGTGTTTGTTGACATGCATTTCATTGTGACATAATTTGAATTTGAATATCAATATTTACCACTAGATGGCAGAGGACTTCCATGGCTATGCATAATGCACAATGGGTAGTCTACTGCACTGGACATGGTGCAGTCATGCAGCAGCCCATCTTAAAGTGCCTGGAGTAATGGTAACAGTGAAACTAGCAGTAGTACATGTGCTTGAACACATGTGCACCATGAACATCTGGAAAAGCAGAGAATTGCACAATGTTCATAATTGAGAATGACTAACATACATTTGCTGCTGGTGAGAGATGTTAATGATGGTTTCTGCTCTCTGTACACACGCCCCTTAATTAGTGTTGACATGAGTGGTATTGGGCCCTGGGCATTTATAAACTTACTGCTTACTCACACAGTGGTACAGCATGAGCTGTGACAAGGGCCAGCTCCTCAGCTGAAATCAGGCTAACAGGAGATATCTGCTGCGTTCAGTCACATGGATGTTCAGTAAATGCTGTAATGCAACCACTCCTACAACAACTGCTACTACTAAAAATATTAATAGTAATCTTACTACACGACATTTCTGAGGCTCTGAATGTGTTCTAATATTAAGTGAAATCTCAAGTGATATCACACCAGAGTGCAGTGTTGTGTCTTCTGAATAGTGATGTAGATGTTCTCCTCAAGGTCAGACTGTAACAAAGGTAACTTCAAACTAAAAAGGACGTACTGTGCCAGTTACACTGGATGAACCCACCACAAAGAAGGGATGTTTTTACTACCACAGACTAATACCGCCATATTACAGCTGAGACGTCTGTTCTGTTTTGTCTAAATCTGCGTGTTTTGCCTGCATTTTGACTATAAGGAGGTCAATCCTGTTTGCAGCGGGGTAGAGACCACAGTCATACACCTACCCTCTCATTCAGTACACTGGGATTGTCAGTTGTCAACCGATCTTCTTGCAACTGAATCTGACAGCAAACAAAACATCCTTTTCATCCCATTTGAAGCTCATCATTTCCATTCTGACAGTCATCCATTATGTGTGGAGGGGGTATTATCTGTCATTGTAAAATTATCCTTTGTCACCCCCACCTCAAGTCCTCAAACATGTTTAGAAAAAGTGCACCAGCACAAGTTTCATAACCATTATTCCCCCCGTGAATGCACACCTACTGTACATGCACCTGTGCATAATTAACATCAAACACTTAGAATATGTTTATGAAATTATGTGAACTGTTAATATACATTTGGTTTTTCTGGAACGCAGGGGAAGTGTTGTAGAAAGGCGCCCCGTCTCGTCACGCTCGACGGGCCACGTTCACTTCCCTTACACAACAGGGAGTTACATAATTGAACGGTGTGTGGCGTGTGTGTGTGTGTGTGTGTGTGTGTGAGTGAGAGAGAGAGAATCTGCGGGCTGTTTATATGACAACTGCAAATCAGGTCAGACTTTTCAGGAGAATCTTTTGTACTGTAAGCTCACCTTTGAACCCCAAAGTCCACAGTGTGTTTCGTTATGCTACAGCATTGTTATGTACAGTGCGGTTAACACAACACCTTACGGTACAGTGAGTTCATATATTTTTAGCCCAGGTAGCTCCTGTGTGAATTCAACTCCTAACCTTGTTACTGATTACAGCGTGTCGCACCAACTGAGCCCTACAAGCCCATCAATGCATGTTGTGGTGACCTAATGAGCCCAAAGCTGCACTAAACAATAAGATTCATTTGAAATGCATAGCTTTGAACTTTCAGGGAGACCCCCAGTACACTCGGACTGTAAATGCATTGGCTCCAATTTTACAATGTAGCAATTTCATAGAAAAATACATGGTCCGAAATGATTGCTGTGCCACTGTGTAAGTGCAGTCTCATGCAGGCAGAAGGCCTGACAGTGTGATTGTTATTACAATATATCTCATTACACCATCTGCTCCCTGCACAGCACTCCCAGCCTGCGACTGTAACATCTTACTTTCAAGCAGTTGTTTTCTACTTAGAAGTCATGATCCTCTGAAAGATCACAAGATAATTTTGCGCATGCTGCACACTAACATGGTGGTAGAGATCAGATCTAATACAAGTTTCTATTTCATTTTATAACACTTTGAAAAATGAAAATGCAATAAAAATTTAATAATAATAAAAAAGGCTGCAGATTACTTGTATGTGAGCTGCACCAAAGGGATCAGGAGAAGGAATAATTTCATTTTATGTGCCACAAGCCACTGAGAGAAAAAAAAAAAAAAGCTGGTTAAGTTTTCTCGCCTGAATCATTGACCTGATGATGTCAGGTACACAGGGATCTCGTGGAAACACCTGAGGCCTCCCTTTTTTCTCAGAATTGTAAAAAAAAAAAAAGAAAAAAGAGAGAGACACAATGTGACGCTCCAGTGACTCTCTGTGTAAGGAGGCCAGTGGACAGTTTGTGTGGGAAGAGGCAGAAGAGGTACAGTACATAGCCGGCTTCCTAAGGAGAGGGCATCTGGCTTGGCTCTCTCAAAACACCCCCACAGCCCAGAGAGCTGCATGAATCAGGTGCTCATACAAACACAACACTACCATGGGAACTGGGAAAATGAGTAGGAAATAAGAAGAGTGAGGCAAAAAAAAAAAAAAAAAAAAAAAAA
>OOFC01048030.1:37956-57350 GCA_900323345.1 Pseudochromis fuscus
ACGGTGGTGCAGTGGTTATCACCTGTGCCTCACAGCAAGAAGGTTTGGGGTTTGAATCTTGGCTTAGGCCTTTCTGTATGGAGTCTGCATGTTCTCCCTGTGCATGTGTGGGTTTTCTCTGGGCGCTCTGGTTTCCTCAAAAAAAGAGAGTGACACAATTTTAGGTGAATTGATTACTCTAAATTGACGATAGTTGGGAGTGGGAGTGTGAATGTTTGTTCGTCTATATCAGGGCTGCCCAATCCTGGTCTATATGTTAGCCCTGTGATAGGCTGGCAACCTGTCCAGGGTGTACCCCGCCTCCTGCCCAATGACAGCTGGGATAGGCTCCAGCGGACCCCTGCGACCCAAGTGTGGACAAAGCAGGTATAGAAGATGATTGAATAACTAAGGAGTCAGTATGTTTTCTTAATGCGTTTTTTGGAGTTCAAAACACAACAATTTACAAAAGAAATTAGAGAATATTTAGTAAGAACACACAACCAAGCAGTGAACAACGTGCGTTTAAAGATCAGGTGATAGTCTTTGTATGTGCCTTTATTAGAATGCTCCATACACTGTACCATGATATGATTTCCAGTCATATTGTGACAGTTTTCCAATCTTGGCCGGCAAAATAACCCAAAGTCAAATTTTCATTGATCACTGTATATTTAGACTGTGCAGTGCAGACGCAGCCCGACATAGTTTGTATTCAGCACCGAGCGTCTACAGCGGAGTCTCGAGGGCTGTTTTCCAAAGGATTCAAGATCCGGCCTGTGCGAAGGTGAAAATGTTACTTTTGACTTTCATTTAGCCTCTTATAAACTCCATCCTTAACCTCGTGTTCCTGCTCCTTTCCTGGCGCTTTCATTCTCGTGTGGTTGTGTGTGTGTGTGTCTCTTTTTTGTGTTCACATGCATGTGTGCGTATTGGTCTCAAAGGAGTGAGTTAACCCAGGGGTACACAGGCGGGCAGGAGCAGCTGGAGATCCACTCTCCCTTGGTTCCTGCCCCAATTAATTAGCATGGCCGTAGACGTATACACTGACACACACAGACACACGAGTTTACAGAGTATATATAGTAGACTTTATGGTATATGGTCTGGCTCCAGGGATTGTAACAGTCCGTAGCCCTTTGTAACTTCCAGAGTAACAACATTTCTACTGATGCTTGTATGCTTCAGATTGTTTTGTTTTTTTTCTCTGTCACTGGGTTGAATAGGGTATATACATATGGACATTTCAGCTGTTTGTGACAGTACCAGGAAGTGGTATGTAGGTAAATAAGTGTTTGCATTTACTGCTCATATTAAAGAGGTTGTACACTCTTGCTTTCCTCATCTAACCTACACAATAGAGCTGTTTACTCTCTCTTCACCAAGATCTTATCTCATTCATTTCTCCCGAATTGACCCAACTCGACCCAAATGAAGCCATAACCAGTCAAAGAAGACGTCACAGCCACCACTCTTATCTTGGCCTCCTTTCACTGGCAACTGATTAATTTTAGAATCATTTTTAAAAAATTGATTACCCTCAAGGCAAAGCTAGACCTGGCCTCCAGCTATATAGCCCAGGCATATAAATCCTGTGGGGGATGAGGAGACAGATTACACCCTAAAGCTAAAAGATTGGGATCTAAGGATTACCCAATACATTTTTTTTTCTTGAAAACTGAGTCAAGAGTCAGACACATGGTTACATCAACACCCACCCACACATCCAAGCACAGTTCTGTGTGAAATTCATGATGATCTGTCAGTGGTTATGACTTGTCTTTGTTGATACTAAATGGACATAAGAAGTCAGCCCCATATATTTTTTATTTATTTATTTATTTTAAATAAGCCATCCACTATCAACCTGGCTCTGAACATTGGTCGAGACACAACGATCCACCTCCTAATCTCTACACTGAGCACCCCGGTCACCCTGATCCTACAGGACTGTGGACACTGAAAATGACAAATGTATTACCAATAAAAAGGGAAAGTTTGGGACCACTGCCAAATATATATAAATATATATTTACATATGCAGTGGGGGTAATGAAGGAAAAGAAGTTGATTATCTAAAATAAAACCCCAGATGATCAGCTCACTTTAAAGTCAAATACTTACATACACTAACGTTCAAAAGTTTGGGGTCACCCTACAAAAACAAATTTGACCAATTTTACCAAAAACAAGTATCACAAAACATATGTAGACTACAACTGAACACAAACAGCAACCACAACATCAATCATATCTCTGCCTCTCCTGTGTCTGACAGTGGGAGAGACACAAGTGTTTCCCGTCAAGTCTGAAACATATGTAATCAGAGTAAAGCAGGTAGACCAAGCTGGTAGATCCCTCAGTCTGTACATGGTCATTGTTGTCATTGGAAAACCATTGGTTTGATAGGGCGACCTCAAAATTTTGAACAGTAGTGTAAGTCATCTTTAAGAAGTAGAGGGCACATCATAATGATCTTATATGACCTTAAAATCTCTTACAATATTGGAGATATTCTCCTAAAATATTGCTACTGTCCATTGCAGATAAAAGAAAAGCACTACAGACTTCAAATCACTGTTTGATGCAAGTGCCTGTCCTGGATCTTCAGTTTTCTTTGGCACATGGTTGTATAGGAGGCATTCAGAGCAAAATTCAAATCCTCACCCAAGGGTGAGAACATATTCAACATGTAATGATCTACTCAAATACTAAAGTACACCGGGTAAAGTTGAAATATTTGAAAATTACAAACCACCTGGTCCCCAACATTACAGTGAATATTAATTGTAGTAGTAGTAGTCACTCATCATAATAATACAGTACATGATGCACACAGATTTTACAGTAATTGTGTGAAAGGGTCACCCCAAGGAAGCTATTTAAAGCTTAATTAATTGCTGGCAGGGAATTCAAAAACAAGGCTATAACTTGGAAGCATTACACTGATCCTGGTGTAACAACACTGCAGAACCTCATCCACCCCATGAAGGAGCATCATATTCATTAGTAATAGTAACCCAGTACCAGTTCTTACAGTCTGGCTCATTAGGAGAGCATTGCCTGAAGTAACGACCATGTTGGCACATGCTATCTACATCTTTCCTTTTTGCTCTGCCATTAAGTTGTACTATATCCCTGTGCTTTTTCTGTTGAAAATTGCCTCAGGTGTCTCACAGTCTGTGTTACTGCAGTATCTGTAGTTGAGTTTTCCACAGTATGTTACCCTTGCCAGACTCAGTGTGGTATAAAATAGATATTGTATACATTGCAGAGAGAGTCAGTGAGTTTTTTTTTGTTTTTGTTTTTCCAGACAGGTCTCCAGCAGGTAGTCCTGATCAAGCTGTACTTGGCAGTGAGAAATGATTCCTGCAGAAGGCAAACATGAATTTCAATTTTACGCTCGGGTACGACTAAATATTGCAGATGAGCAAGCGAACAAGTTCATTTGAAGTTTTTTGGATGAAAAGTGTTTTTAAAATGCATTATTTGAAGACAGCATTTTTCTTTTAAACCATCTTTGCTTTTGCAGTAAATAACAGAAAACAGACTGGTGCATAATTTACAGACCTAATACTGGTGATGAATACATTTGCACTTATGTTAGAGTTGACTGGAGATGGGTATTTCTTTCTAAAGACTTCAGCTGTGTTTTCATTTCAACAACTTGTCTACTCACCTGAACTTGCAATTACTTTTCAGTGCACACTCTGAAGAAGTCAAGTGTAACTGGTGGGAAGAATTGGCATTGATGTCCAATTTCAGTCCCATATTTCTGTTTGGGCTCAATATAAGATACCATCTGTCTGCATGCGATTGACAGCTGTCGGAGAAAAAAAAAAAAAGATCTACATACAGAATGACAGAGAGGGAGAGGGAGAGGTGGGAGGGTTGACTGCAGACTTCATAAGAAACACTGAAATTGAGCTGTCGATGAAAATGGAAAAATATATGTTGACCATCAGCGAGCGAGGTGTGGGAGATGAGGATGGAGTGGAGGGTGGGTTCAGGGTTATTAGACGGGCTCCCCGCAGTGATGCAGGGCCAGAGGAACCCCTTAACCTCAGCTCGGCTCTCTATATCAAAACATTGGCTAATAAAAACTCAGCCGCAGGGGCATATTACATTCTGTTAGTCCTACATCAAAGGGCTGCTGTCAGCTGTAGCTGGTTTATCCATTAATTAGCAGAGCAATGGAGGGACCACTGTTAGAAAAATAGAGATAGGCTGTCATTTTTTTGGCCAATTGACTTCATTAAAGGGATGTTGGTGTCAAAGGAATCACAGAATATATAATATGTGTTGGAACCCCAATCCAGATCATGATTAGGTGTCACAGAGGTCTTTAATGTGCTACAGTTCAACAAATATTAGCAGCTGCATGCTAACAAAGAAGTAAATTGTCTAGTTTTTATTTAAACATTACAATGATTTTTCATGGGGGTATGACCGATATAGTTGATTAACTCAGCCAAGGAGGTTATGTTATGTTGAGGTTATGTAAACTGAACAGATCTGGATAAGTTTTGTCTGTTTTTGAGAGATACAGTATTATCCCCAATGAACAAATGTTTAAAGACAAGATCGGAGGTTGGGATCCTGCCTGAAAAAAATCCAGAAAAATCCTGTGAATGTTTTAACAAGATAGTGTTATCATTTAAACCACAAGAGGGCAACAGGGTTCAGTCTATAGTCTCAGTACAGCTGGATTATACCTTGTCAGAAGCTTGTGCTCTCTGAGTGCTTTCTAGTTTGTTATTAAGATAAGATAAGATATTACTTTATTCAGGCCCCGTCCACACGGAGACGAAACGAATACATCTCCCCCGAAAACGGATATTTATATCTGTGTCTGCATGAAAACGCCGAAAATGCTGTAGTCCATATGCCAGGCCTGTATGTGGCGCTGTAACACTGCCATAGAAACACACCAAAACAAGGAAGAAGACACAGAGCATGCGCATTAAACTCATACGAGGTAAAACCAACACCCAAAACAACACACACTTGTTGCTCACAGTAGTTGTGTAGTTTTGCTGTAAAAGTCAAAACAAGCCCAGTAGCTGCTGCAGAACTAACATGACGCTGTGTTCCGCCATTTTTACTATTGGTGTCGGGGTTGCGCAGGTGAGTTAAGGGTCAGAGGCGGGGCTATGGGGGCAGTGTTTCAGGAGAATGTGTATTCGCCGTCCACACGGAGACGCAGCGGGTGGCGTCTTCAGACTTTCCCACTCTGGGACCCGGTTTCAAAAAGTATCGTTTTCGGCTGCCAAATCTCTGTCTCAGTGTGGACGCAATGCGTAAATGATAAAAAACTTTGCTGTTTACACTGAAACCCGTCTCCGAAGCAAACAAACAAAAAAAGGAAAAAGTACAGAGTGCAAGAATGAATTGAAAAACAACTTGAAAATAAAATGATGAAAATACAGAAATATAGAATAATAAATGTAGTAATAAGAAAAAGAGTAAACTAATTACACACATATAGAATTAAACATAATAAGAAATAAATACAGAACCAAGTATTTTTTTTTTAAGTGCACTAATTACACAGGTATAAAATAAAACCTAATAAAAAACATAAACAGAACCATATATTTTAACAACAATCTAGACAAATTGTATTACATTATGAAGGCTGAGTAGAGGAAGGAGTGAGTCAGAGAGTTACTCCCAACTAAAGAAAGCAGTGAAGTGTCAGTGTCGTGCTGTGCTCGGTGAACCACAGAGGACTGATGGTGACTGTCAGCTCACTTTATACATTAGTTCCTTCTGACGTGTCTCTCCCTCTCACCTTTTCCTCAGATTGTATGGAAAGAAGAAGACAGGCATATACAACTTACTTTGTAAAATGTGTATTCATGTTGCACATTTTACTCAGTATCCACGTCAATAATACTGCATGTGTTGAAGTTATTCTTAACACAGCAGGTCTATTGGAAAAAAAAATGTTCAAGGGCAAAATATGTAATTTGTAACCCAGAGACAGCATATCACACTCTTTGTCATCACTCGGTCAAGTTCAGGCCTCTCCATGTGTCACTCATGGTGACAAGACGTCCATCTGTGTGGAAGTGGGATCCAGGCTGAGGATGCAGCCGCTCATCATTGCGGTGCGTACTGTACCATAACAGGCGATGAGGAAACAGATGCCAGATGCAGACAATCAGCAGTAAAATAGGACAAGCAATAAAAATGTTTGATGTTATTTTTTTCCTATTAAATCAGGTTAAGGTCCCTTTGATATCTAAAATCTAAACCATATGCCCACTGAAGAGCATTTGAAAGACAATTTGCAGTCTACGGTGCAGCTTTAGAAATATGAATTAACATAAGCGTTAAATCATTTTGTGCAGAAAGCTGTCACATTGTCACTCAACAAACATCTGAATAAACTGGTAAGTATTTGTATTTCTTGGGCTGTGGAGCTTTCCCAACGCAGATCACACCAGCACTATAAGTGGGCATGAATTTCACTTGCTTGGAGCTGGCACAGTGAGCGAAGCAGACTGCACTGATGGAGAGTATTACCTCTTCAGCTGGAAGAAGCCAAGACAGTTATTTGATGATTCTGTCTGTGCCAGCAGGAAAGTGTCGAGTCTAGTCTCTGATCAACTCAAAAAAAAAAAAAAAACCCACAAGAGCAAGCTGTATGTCATAATATTGTGTACTTGTTTAAACTAAATTTATGAATGGATTTCATGTTGATCACAGTTGAGAACCTAACTTCTGCTTTATACTGACACCACAATCTTCAGCTCAAGTCCTGCTGTGAGGAAAAAGCACTAGCAGGCGAAGACATAAAAGCATGAAAACAACACTGTAATGTAAACGATGCATTTTCTTGTAAGTTCAGTTGTAAAGTGTTACAAAAAAAAATGCTCACACGCTGACTCTAAGGTCTCACATGAGCTCATCGAGCCTTATGACATTTTCCTGATGATTCTGTCAAATCGCAGATGGCTGACGGTCCCTTTACCCATGACATCTACCCAGCGGGGACACTCGTGGATTAAGAATGACATTAACAGGAGCCATCAAAAGGCATTTGTCAGATGGCGCATTAGTGTTTTTCAAATTACAAAATCATGACGCCATTGTTGCTTTGTCATCATTCTGAATGTCACCATGATGGAGCACAGAGACTCAGGCAATTAACTGTAAGACATTGTCTTTTATTGGAGATTAATTAAAAAATTTCTAGTTGAATAACCCCAAGATGGTCCCAGATGCATGATGTACGACGACAGAGGAAAATATAAGGCCTGTTCCTCTTTGATGAATAAACGGGATGGTTGAATAAATCTTAGTAAAAAGCAGTTCTCCATTTCTAATTTAGGAAAGCTGGTCCCATCGGAGGTCCGCCTGTGTAATAGCCGACAATATCCACAAAACAAAGAGCCATCCAATCCTAATTAAAGACCTTTAACAGCTGAGTCCTCACAAAAATACAGAGGCAGCCATGCACAGACAGGCACTCACACACACACACACACATATACACACAAACAAATACTGATGTGTACAAGGCTGACTGCCATGGGTAAAAATAAATAAATAAATAAACTAACTACCACTTTTCTGTCTCCCAAGTTTTTAGGTGCTGTATTCAATATCTCACAAATATCTTTCAGATTTAGTATCTACAAAGACTACTTTGAAATATTTCTTTTGAAAGTTAGATGAGAGCATTGATATCACTCTCACTGTCTGCATACAAAATATAACAATCTACCAAAGCATATACTGTGTCTGAGTTCAATCATACTGTCTCAGATTGTAGACGTTATCATTCTGCAAGGGTGTGTAGACTTTTAACAAAATTCACTGAGATGTGACAAAGTGATGAATTTGACCAGAAACTGTTTCAGTTGAGCTTACAGCTTCCTTCTTCTTCTTTGTGCACAGCTCATGGACACAGCTGTGGTGTTGTGTTGGCTTGTCCCGCCTTTGAACCCCACTGTCTTTGTTAAGATGTTGAACCATTATAAGTAATAAGGATTTTCTGGATGTTTTTGAACAGATAAAAAGACAGAAAAAGAAACTTCCCAGAAAGCAGAAACCTCCACCAAGGCATCATCCAGCTGTACTGCTGCCATATACGGAACACTGTTGCCCTCTTGGGGCGAAAAAGCTACATTGTCTTAACATCCATCCTATTTAATAGATAAAAATTTTTCAGGATATTTTTCAGACTGGATCTCAACCCTTTTTATTGCCTGAATTTTGACCATTTGGTCCTTAGGTAATAAAGTAATAACCATGTATTTCCTTAGTCATCAAAATGTACTTGTACTCCAGGTTGCAGGCCCAGACCGTCCTCTCCCAGCCACTTCCACCAGCTCTTCTGGGGGGATCCCGAGGTGTTTCCAGGTCAGCCGAGAGATATAATCCCTCCTGCGTGTCCTGGGTCAGCCCTGAGGTCTCCTCCCAGTCGGACATGCCAAGAACACCTCCCGAGAGAGGTGTCCGGGAGGCATCCTCACCAGATGCCTGAACTACCTCAACTGGCTCCTCTCGATGTGGAGGAACAGCGGCTCTACTCCAAGTCCCTCCGAGATGTCCGAGCTCCTCACCCTGTCTCTAAGGCTGAGCCCGGCCACCCTGCAGAAGAAACTCATTTCGGCCGATCTTGTTCTTTTCGGTAATTACCCAAAGTTCATGACCGTAGGTGAGGATTGTAACGTAGATCGACCGGTAAACAGAGAGCCTCATCTTCCAGCTTAGCTCCCTCTTCACCACCACGGATCGGTTCAGTGTCCTCACGACTGCAGACACTGCCCTGATCTACCTGCCTACATCCCGCTCCATCCTCCCCCGTGAACAAGATTGCGAGATACTTAAACTCCTCCACCTGAGGCAGGACCTCCTCCCTGACCCAGAGTAAGCAATCCCCCCCTGAGAACCACGGCCTCAGACTTGGAGGTGCTGATCTTCATCCCAGCTGCTTCACACTTGGCTGGAGGTCTCTGCTCGAAGAAGCCATGAGGACCACATCATCCACAAAAAGCAGACGACATCAAAATGTATTGAAGTCAATACAGATGATGTGTATGAGTACAGTGATAAGACAAGGTCAACATAACCCACTGTGAAAGTAAAAATTGGTATTCTGTGGAAAAAACATGATTAAATTCCAACTGCACCTTGGCTCATCAACAATAGAGGTGATAATCAGGACAGCAGCATATTATGTCATAACAAGAAGCAAGAAGCTGATTTTACAGCCCATCACAATTTAGCAGCATGCTAATAAACAACACACCAGCCGCCTGAAGGATTCACTAAACATTATTCATCGTCTCCTGAGAGCCATCAGGAGTCTGCTATCATGGGATTTTTGCTTGATTAGGTGATGTGGAGTGTGAGCACAGGAGATACGAGGAGAGAGATTTCATTATGCAACAAATGTCAAAACTTGGACCAGCATCACTTGATGAGCCCACATACGCCTTAATCTGTTGAGCCTCCAGGAAATGACCATCGAGTATTTTTAATGACTTTTTAGAATAAATTTTATCCATCTCATTAACTGAATATAAACTGAACTGCACCACTGTGGTAATACTGGAGATCAGACCAAACCCTACAAGAATCAATAGCAGCGACATCACTGCCAGTGGCAAAAAGCAATCTCTAAAATCACAGCAATCCCACAGTCTGGTCTCTTATTGTGAAGGAAAAGCAAACTTTATAACTCAATAATGTTGCACAGTGAAACACCATTTGTTGTGGTAAAAGTGAAAAACTTGAAACAATCATCATGCGTCATCAGAAGTCTCAAGTATTATGTTTTTCTAACAAAGGTTGTGCATGAAGGAGGTTCACTGCACAGTGCCTGACACGTCTATGTTTAATGTGAAAGCTGCATGGTTCACCCACACAGGATCAACAATGATGCTTGGTGCAATCACATTTTCTCACACGATTACCCTTAAAATATTTTCTGATATTTTCCAACAAAACAAAAAACAAAATAAATTTAAAAAAAAAACTAACAGTTACACTTTGAGGATTTACCTCCTGTCACATAATGAATTAGATGCAAGATCCACATTTTTTGGATGAACTGCATCATAAATAAATGATAAACTGTGGATTACAGCTAACGAATGAACAAAATATTTCACAGTATTATTTTCCTTGATTGTTTACTACTCTGATGTTTTTAGCAGTTAGATAGTAACTTATTGAATAAATGATTGTTGACCACTAGAAAAGGGAACTACACAGTTTTTACACCACAAATCATCTTCATCCTGTACCATTAAAACTGAAAACTGGAAGTTTGAACTCTCTTTCAGGGATTAGCTCCTAATAACATATCTCCACTGAACTCTGGGCGTTGGAGTTGCATTGTGGGTAATGTAGGTGCAAGGCCACGGTGAACAACCCATCTCCCTCTGCTGAAGAGCTCCAGCAGACATTAACATTTTTACTTCTGCCTGACCAAACCTGTAAATTAGCGAGTAAATAACAGCCTTGCCACACTGAGTCAGTGACACTGATGGTCAACCTGCTCTAAAAATTCTCAACTGCAACCCAGAGGAATCACAACAAGTGCTGCATCCATTTTAGTTATCTTCACTAATAGTGCCACACTTGGCGACCTTTGAAAAATGGTGGCGAGTTGTGTTTTAATAACAGACCTCCAGGGTTAAAAGGGTTAACTGTCCAATTATGAGTCTGAAAATGTTACAGTGCAATGACAAACTGATGGCTGAGTGCAGAAAAAGACACCACCTTCTGCTCATGTAATTAATTCAGGATTTTAAATAGTTCATTCTTCCCAAGATTCATTTTTTCAGTCTAATCCAGTTGCTTACAGAGAATCGATGTCAGAGGTTTAAACGCTTCCTGAAAATAACTTCCATTGATTTTAGGAAAACCGTGTGTGCTGCTTAATTAGAAACAGTGAACAGCTCTTCCTGTCCTGCCCTCAACCAACGCTTTATTGATTTTAGATATTAATGATAATAGTGATGTTTTTAGAGCCGGGTGATTGTCCCTGTCACGCTTGTTTACACTTGTCTCTTAGCCCAGATAGCATGTAGCAACTTTCTGATTGAAAGCAGCTCTGGAAATGAGGCTAAGTATTTTTAGATGAAACAAGAAAACCCTTCTGCTGTGGTGAAACTTGCACTGTTAGTGACTTTGCTTTCTCCTAGGATTACATGAAAGAGACATGACTTAACACCCAAAACAAAAAAAGGTACATGAGAATGATTCACCGTGACAGTCGGCACAGTCCTGAGAGTGGAGCAGGTTTCTTATCGCCATCTGAGAGAGCTCGATTACGCAAGAGGTTTGGTTTTTTTCCTCCTCTCCGGGGGTCTGCTAGGTGTCAAATTAGGTTGCACTTCAGCCACTAATAAATGTGAGAACTCCTCTCACCTTTTTCACCCATGTCCATGTGAAGCAACCTTATGTTATGCAACGCTATAAGCATCTAAACAATGGGATCATAATAGAGAGAAGAAAGAACAGAAGCTGAGAAAAAAAAACAAAAAAAAAAAAAACAGGGATTTGGGGTAAAGATTATGGACTTGGCAGAGCGTGTGGTGGAGCCTGTCAGATATGCCTTCCAGAAGCTAGGTGCTCATTAGCATACTTCATTCGTCTAAATATAGTCCTAATCCAATGCTGAAGGGCAAACAAACAAATCACAGCATGTGAGGGTGTGTATGTATGTGTGTGTGTGTGTATATTACTGATTCTTCACCCTCGAAATCTTCCATCATGACAACAACATGCACAATTGGTATAAAAATCATCAAATGCCTGCTCTCTGACGGTTGACATACAGTTTATGACCCTTTTGGAAACGTTTACTATGCTGCCTGTGACAGAGCACACTGCAAATGACTGCAGGCTTCAGTGATGCCAGGGGAATCTGTTAAAAGGTCACAGGCAAAACAACTAGCTTGGCTGGAGGGAGGACATGCAGTGACAAGGAAGCACATGTTGAAGATGCATAAAGCTTCTGGGACTTCAAGAGTCTTTGAGACTCATCGGCTTAGTTTGCATAAAAGAACTAAGATGTAGGGAGCGTTTCCCTCAGCGGTGCGCTCTGAGTGGCATTCAGCGAATGCATGTAAAACAGCATCGCTGTATGTGTAGCGCGGTATATGCTTGATGTGATTATAGTATGACTCATAAAGTACGGCCGCCTTATGCATGAAGAGTTATAGTACAAAGCAGTTCACAGATGCATGCTAATGCCAGGACCCAAAGGAGACAATAGCTCCGGTTGAAAATGCTTCAATTCAGTACAATTCAACACAGCATACTTTAGTCACATCTATAAATATTTGATATTTCTCTCCAAACCCAAACAGCCCACAGAAGCTGAAGTGACTTTGTACTGTACAAGCGATGTGATTTGGTGGTATGAGTAATAACTGAGCATGTCTTTTAAGAGGCAAGGATTTGGCTGGCGATACGCTCGCTCTGTCAGCTGCTGTATTTTGTAACACAAGCTTTAAGCAAAAGCATTCAATAAAAGACTATTCTGGAGCTCGTGGAGAAATTGAAAATTTTGTTGCAGTTTTCCTCCTCGCCTGAAGCAAAGCAAAGCAATTGTAAAGCAATTGCTGCTGTATGACATAGCAAAGAAATGTAGATAGCCCTATTGTTTTAGATACTTTGGGTAAATTCCCTTAAATGCAGCGTCATGATACATTTTAAATTAACTATTGATTTCGGTGATATAAGAGGTCCTTTTGCTATTGTGTCCACGCTTGTGTGTGTGTGTGTGTGTGTGCTTCAGTGATTTATTCTCCCTGAAACGGGTTAGTCATCCACAGGCAGGTAAGAACCGGACAGCACTCTTTCCTGTTCTAGTATTGTTTTGGTGCGTGGGAGGGAGAGGAGTCATGAGGGTTACCAACTCAATGAGCAAAAGAGATGGATAGAAAGAGAGGGGGAGAAATGAAAAGATAAATATAGGAGAACGCAAACTTATCTCTGCATGAGGTAATTTCCCACAGTTGCCTCTTTCAGACACACTGGTAAACTGCACAGTTTGCAATCTAACGCTGTTTCATGATTTAAAATACCGTGTTGCATTATACACACTGTCTTCTCTATTAATTGCACATAAAACTTTTTACTCACTGCTACTCACTTGTGGTATTTTCTCCAATAAACCCACAGTTTGTTTTGCAGATATTACACTCACTGCAGGTGGTAATGGCAATATAAATAACCTTGCTATAATCTAATTTGTATGATTTACAGAAAAAAGGACGATGCTTCAGTGGCTTAGGTATCGATTCAGACACTTTTAGTTTCTAGTGTTACTAAATCAATAAGCTCTTAAAGTGACTAAAGGCATTAACTGTATCTTTCCTTACTGTCTGCTCTTTTTTTTTTGTAGTCAACATACATGAAAGATTGCATTGTTTTTCTGAATGAGAGTCTGTGAACCTGACTGTCGGCATGCACGAATAGGTCTTGCGGAGGCTTAAAATCCTTTTTGAACAAAGTGCTTCTTGGTAACGGAGCTCCCAGACAAAGCTAACCGTTGCCTTCATTTGGAGCCATTGTGTGGAACTATTGATTTATCTCCATCATTGATGTGGGATCTCTCACATCTCACAGACTTCTCTCGCTTTTCTCCTACACGTTTAAAGCCTCTCAAGTGGGCTTAAATCCACCATGAGTTCAAAAGCATGCATCAGTTCCACCCTATTGTTTTTTTTTTTCCTTGCACTTGCAATATTTAGATAAGAGACAGAGAAAAGTGGTTTATATCAGAACTGGGTGATAAATAAAATCAAGACAGTGCAGTAATTTAAAAAGATTGGTTGGTTGAAACAGATTATAGAAGAAATAGCAATAAAGAGATGCTTAATTAAAACTTTTCATTTGGTATTTTTCAGAAGTAAAGGAGGAAAAAACTTATCAAAAAGACACCTGTTCATTAAAAAAGTGAAAAATAGCAAAGACGCAAAAACAACCCACTACAATTTCTGTTTTTTTTCGCCCCAAAATCCAAAGTATCACAACAGCCAGGGTGAGCTGCGTTGCTCCGTGCTGTACCAGGATGAGTCACTAAGCTTGCAAAGTGGTTGTGGATTACAAACTCCTCTCCTCTCTTCCACTTCACACAGAAGCCTCTAAATTCAGTTCATGTTTCACTGCAGTATTAATGTAGAAGTAATGGCTGACTATGATGCTAAAAGGTCAGTGGTAATTAATCCAGCCCTGAATGCTCTATTGGCTTGTTCAGTTTTAAACTCACCCTCGAGTGACATAATTTGCGCATGAGAAAAAGTACAGCTCCATAAGTTCATGACAAGAGTGAAGCAAATTATTTAATTTCAATTATAACATGAGCCTTTTAGTTGCCTAGACAATAGTCCTGAGAGTCACACGAGCTTGCAGATGATGCTCATATTTCTGTGAGAAACACTCCCCCTCCATCACTGCAACTTTTTGGATTTTTAATCTGAAATAAACAAAGAAGAAATAACATATTCAGAACTGTGCACACTTCACAAGAGCCAGCTCAAGTTCAGTCTAGACACATTTTAATGAACCAGCTCACATTCATTTCTTCCATTTTTTAAAGTTTGGTTAAATGAGCTGTGCTGAGGTGTCCTTTTCTCAGTAAAACCTCCTCCTACCCATCCATCCTCAGCACCCAATCATTGCTGCTTCCCACTGCTTGCTGTATGCAGTGTGCTACCTTTCCACATCCACAACTCTCTGATTTATATCTTCACCCTTCCCTGGATTGTAGCTGCTACCGAGCCTCTTGTGTTGAGTCCCACTCTGCAGTGATGAGGACACGCAGACACAGTTGTAACATTGAATCAACCTTTATTCCTTCCTTTTCTGGGAACATTTTTTTTAGTTGCAAAGAGATACATCCAACAAAAACCTGAACCCCTTCAATGCTCTTTTAGTGTGTTAACTCCTGATTATTAGATCAGCCAGGTGCCGCCTATAGCTTCATATTTACCGCACCATCAAAGAAGTCAAAGTTAAGCTTCAACTTTCGAGCTGACTGGGCAGTTCTCACATATTCTGGGTTTCTCAGCACTGTGTGCCTGCGCTCCTCAGCAGATGAAGCACAGCCAGCTCAATTTGAAGCCACAGCCACTCCACAGCCATAGAAATCCTCATCAAAGGCTGCCATCATCCAAAAACATCAAAGGGCAGACCTCTGTCTACTGGCTGGGAAAAGGCAATGGTTTCTGTCTCTGTGCATCTGTCTGCCTGTTCCATTCAAAACTCAGGAAAAAGATCTTTTATCAAGCTTAGTTTAGGCACAACCCAACAGACCTGCCTCCCAGTGCAAGCAGACTTGTAGCTACTATCTTTATCATGGCAGTCTGTGAGGATGCTGTGATTTACATAAGGCTGGGAGCATGCAGTGTTTCAAGAGTACAGCTCCTACACGGCTTTTGTGTCACGTTCGGAAAACATTTTCCCTCAGATCGGCTTCAGACTGTTTAGCTGAACTGTTCCAAACAAATTTTCTCCCTGAACAAACAGCAGACTGAAGTATGTCACCTCACAGCTTGTGATTGGTTCATTTGCTCCATGTGAAGCTGTATTACATAAGGTTTGGTAACTTGTTCGCTGCTGGATTCTGGAGGCTCGCAGCTTTTGTTCAGACGAACGCTGCAGAGGAAGATTCCCGGAAAAAAAAAAAAAAGAAAAGAAAGAAAATCTGGCGCACAGCTGCATGTGCAGAGTGTATGTTCAACACTGTCTTCAGCTAATATGCACCAGACAAGTGCAAAAGGAGGAGTAAGCAAGAGAAAGAAAAGGAAAATAAATGACATACATAAAGCTTTCTTTTTACCAGTGGGAGCTGGGAGGGAATGAAGACAGGGGAACCATTACAGTACCATGTAAGAGGAGATTTGAATGCTTAATAAGATATAATTGCAGCAGGGAGACACAGTTGCTAAAAATGGGACAATGGGGTGTAGGAGCCTGCCTTTTAGTATTTGGATGGATGCTGAAAGAAAAACATTGGCAGGCAGTACATGGGAAAAAAGTACACTTTCGATCAGTTTGTCAGTGTGTGTGTTCTCTGTGTGTGGGAGCAGTTTGACAGGGTCAGCTTGTTTGCAAAAGCAAAATATGGGGAGTCCGGGATGGATACAGCAAGAATATAGAAAGTACTGTATACAAGTGCGTAGTGACAGAGCAAACGTTCCTCCCACCTGCTTTGGTTTCTGACTGTAATTTTCCTTCTTATGCAGGAGAACAATGCATCTACACAGTTGTTAATAGCCTATGTGCTTCCTTCTTCATCACAAGCATACATTATTGAACAGAGACCATTGCAAGAGGAGGAACAATAGCTAGTTGGTACTCTGTTGGTGTGGTGCCATTCATCAGCTTTGGAAATTTTATCTGTCTCTGTCCTCAGCCTTTCAAAATTTCCTCTCAGTAAAAAGGGCATGTCTAACTTGGCAAAAGCCTAAATGGATAATTTTGTGTTTTGTTGTGCACTTGTGTGTGTCACTGTGCGTACATGTGCGCTGTTGGCTTGAGGTTGTGATGACAGATTGTGTCTATGCCCCCCTCTCTCTCTCTCTCTCTCTCTCTCTCTCTCACACACACACACACCCATGCTCACCCACATGCACCTGCCCTGGGTACCTATTTCAATGCACCATTCAATGGATGCATTATATTCATCATCGTGCATTATTCAGATTTGAATCAGGGACTGTCAGCTTGCTGACGATTCAGCTTCCAAATTTAATAGCTCGGACAAGAATAGCCTTGACAGCACATTGCTGTGATTCAGTGAATTTCTATGGCACACTGGTCACTAAATGTAACAAGATGTTTCATTTTTCTAACTGGTTGTATTCTGGAGATGCCGGACAAATGTGATTACCCCTGTGACTTCAGCTGTGTTTGTGCTTTGGCTGGTTAATAGCTGTGGCCTTTTTAATCAGTCAGCAAGCTGTTTTCTGAGCGGTGCCTTTCTGTATGTGTAACTGCAGTCTCAACGCACAACAACACACAATGCCGACTCAGGGATACTGCCCAGGGCCTGAGGACTCCAGTAGTTAATGTCATGTTAATCCATGAGAAACCAGTGTTTTTTTGGTGCGCTGTTTTAATGAATTCATTCAAATTTAGACATGGAAGAGGGGAAGCAAAGTTCTTGATGTTATCTTTTCATATTTGTTTCTTTAGCATGCGTGAAGCAGTTTTTGCCTCAAGCTTTAGTGCAAGACAAGATTGTTCTGCGCTGATAATGAAAGGTTGCTAAAGTTTCCTTTTCATGATTTGAAGCACAGCTAATCCAGTTTTCAGGTAGCATGTGTGCGAGACACATAGTCGCTTTACCCAGAGCCACAGTAAATTTGTCGTTTCGTCACACTACAGCTGATAGAGTGCGACGCCTCATCCTAAACGGAGGTTCTTTCAAATCCTCAGTCGCAAATGACTACACGCTCACACACGTTCATACAGTCAACCATGCATGCGCACATTATCTAAAAGGAACATGTTGTTCTTTCGGCCATATTATGTTTATTCCCATGAGAACACACAGAAAACAGATGACATTCCAGCAATGAAAGATGATCTTCCTCTAATGACAAACGTATCGTTTAGCAAATGGTATACATAGTAAGGTGCTAAAATGTCACAGTGAAAATCAAAACACTGAATGAAAACATACATCTGTAAAGAAAGGAGAAAAAAAAACAACCTAACATTAAACTGGGGAGAGGGAGATTTGAATACCAGGAATCTCCAGGAACTTTCTTTCAACAAATAATAATTTCATATTAATACATTTCTGATAATATATGGTAGAAATCTCATAATTTGCATGCCTAGAAAATACCCTGTATTTCTTACTGTATTAAACTTACTCAACAATAGGGGGAATATAGGGTCAATTCATGCATGCAAGCTCTGTGTCTTTCAAAGGAAAGTCAAAAAATAGTGTAGGGCATGGCCTTCACAGGTCAAGTGTCAGCTTTAAAACCAGCAGTCAAGGGCTGAAAAATATATCAAGGAAAAGACACAAGGATGGTCAAATCTGGTGTGTGTGTGTGTGTGTGTGTGTGTGTGTAAATAATAAAAAAAAGAAGATCAGGGCAAAAGCTAAAGGTTCAGAGGAAATAATAAAACAGCAAGTTGAATTGGGTAGAGACTAAACTTATGAAATAAGACCTGTTCCTCTCATCAGTGCACTCAATTTTTGTGCAACAGAAAGATATCAAGGTTGGATAACGTCTAAATATTTAAAACAAAAGCAAAACAAACATAAACTGATACATGGAGGACTGCATTTTGCATGTGGAGCACTGAAATATTCATATATACGGTGTATAAAAAAAACTTTCAAATAGAATAGAGCATAATCTACATTTGAATGTCGCTTTTAACTCGAACTGACATGCATCAGCCAGTAGCCGTGGTGCGGTGGGTGGTTAGGTCAGGAAGAAGTCCCCCACGTGGGAAATTGTGCTTTATGTACCAAGAAAAGGGTTTGAAATTAATGTTTTAGTTGCTGCTGTGGGAACGGGAATTTAATCTTTAACCAGCCAAGAAGTTTTCAAAAGAGTCGTCAGTAACATATATAGCCTTTACCAGGATTTGCCTAGTTTTTAATTTAAAACCCTGAAAATGAGTATAAAATGAGGTACTAGCTGGTTTCTTCTGGGCCAAGGCTTCCAGTATGTGGGGGTCACAGTCAGACACACAACGAGAGCTTTTAGGACAGTACAACCAAGAGGAAAGGTGTGAACAGAGAAAACAAAACTGGATTATGGCTTCCAGTACACGTAGCCTTTTACAGAACAATTTCCTACATCGTCTTTGACTAAACTAGAAGCCCTGCACGTTTCCTCCTAGGTGAATGGGATTTTGGACACAGAAAAACAACACTGACAGAGAAAAGAAAAGATAATCTCCCACATTTAAAAAAGAAAAAGGCTCCACTACCACGCAGAAGCTATTGTCAGACGTGTGAGCTAAGTTATGAGACTCTGCTCAAATGATTTAAACACTCTAAAATGAGAATATTGGAGTATCCATAATAAGCCCATGGTACGCTGTTATGGCTACCAGTTTCAGCTCAAGTTTACATTATACAACTTGAGCTGATAAGTTATAGCAGTAAGTGGTCATTACAGTTATAAAAAGACAATCTGAACCACCAACCCTTAAGTGTAGATATAGATACTGTACATGTGTGTCTGTGTATGTGTACTTACTTGTCTACAAAACCAATCTATACTATAGATTGACACTCTAGTAGAGGAGTATTGCATGAGTCGGGCGCTGGAGACGGATGTCTTGTATCTCCAAGCACTGCAGTGGAACAAGCTGGCCATTGACTAAATGAAGCATTAAATTGTCATGTCCTCCTGTTCAGTCTTTCCTGGTTTTTTTTTTTTTTTTTTTTTGCTGATGTGGCC
>OOFC01048030.1:57370-69501 GCA_900323345.1 Pseudochromis fuscus
TTTTTTTTTTTTTTCCGGGTTTTTTTTTTTTTTTTTTTTAGCTGATGTGGCCAATCAGTCAGGCAGTCCATCAGCGAAGGGCGGGTCCTCTAAAGCAGCAGCTGAGCCATTGGTCTCTCCCCTGTCACTCACTGACTCCCTCTCTTCCTTCTCATCGTCCTGGTTTAGCGGATCCTGTTTGGACAGGCGGTCTTGGGGGTCAAAAGTGTGCATTTTGGGCTCAGGGCTGAGGAGCGAGAGCTGAGGCAATAATGGCCCATCCCGAATCTTAACGGCCATCTCCTTGGCGCTGCAGGTGGGGGTGTTGGTCTCGTAGACATCGTGGAAGTTGTTGTAGTCTACCTCGTAGAAGCCCTTCTCCAGGGATAAAACCGGCGTGAACCGGTAGCCCCACAGCACCTCCGTGTCCAGGTAGGAGCTCCGGGCCTGACATGTCATCCCTGTCATATGTACGGATAGGCGCATGTGTACACAGGAGCACACACACACAAACACGCAACATCAAAGCACAGCACACACACACACACAATGTACGAAAAGAGGCAAGCACACACAATCAGTGTGGATGGGTAAACAAACACAGATGGAAAGAGATGTAGGGAGAAAGAAACAGCATTAGTTAATTATTCATGAATACACAGGAACTACACACAGTGCACAGTGTTTCCTCTAAACCGTTTGGTGTTCGGTGAAAACCGCAAAAATGGAATCGAGATAAAAGGGTTTTTCTGGAAAGGACAGTCTGTTAAAATTCACACAAACAGATATCTATATATACTTTCTTAGGGGTGGTTTTGATAGTGAGCAAGTTTAAATAAATACAAAAAAACCCCAAAACAAAAAACAGGCAGCCCAGTCCTGCAAGTGCACTTTCTTTGGAGGTGGAAAGACAGAGAGATTTGGCCTCCAGCAATGTAAATACTAAATGCACTGCTTTACTGTACTTTGACTTTTCACACACTAACTGTAGAAATAAACAAAGCTCCAACTTGAGTGCTGGTTGTTGTCGGTGTCACACAGGTGCAGCTTTTTCTCTAAAGCAGCAAAATCCACTCACACGACTAATAATTGGCTCAGGTCCATTAAGTGTAACAGTATGCCTCGTGAGGCAGCATGCACAATACCACTTTTTAACAGCAGGCGCTTTGGCTTATCATGGCAGGAGAGACACTGGTGTGTCTGATAACATTAGAAAACAGCACTCCTTTTAGGTGAGCAGACTCCAGGGTGCCAGTATTGTAAATCCATGGCTTACTGGAGCGTTTGTTTGACTCGTGCTTTTCCCTCTATGACAGGACAAGATGTGCACATGTTTGCAAATCTAGATTTAGACTGGAACTGTGAATACAGCTGAACTTTTTCTTTTCTTTGCATTGACAAGATATCTGGTGTGAAATGGCTGCAGATAGTTAGTCATGCACCTTATTGTGAAACAAATGCTGATTTGTACTAAAGTAACAAATAGCAAATAAAAACCCACACCATCCGTCTCCAATGAGAATGTTGCTATAAACCATATTTCTTAAGATATGCTCAGAGATGCTCAGAGTACAGTTAAACTTAAAAATAACCAGCTTCCTCTGGAGATTTGTGACTTTATTTCCAGTCTCTGTTGTTTTCTTTCACAAGTTTATCACCAGCTCACACAGATCTATGGCATTTAGCTAAGTATATGTGTTTTTAAGAAGGTAACCACAGCTGCAACATTTACAACTTGCTGCCTTTTAAGTGTTTGATCTTTTTAAGCTGCAAACATCTGACTGTCAATAGTGTCTTTTTTACCCAGTCACTCAGTTACATAATCTCCAACCACATAACATCCCCAGTAACATCAAGCACATGCTCTTAAATAGATGTAGATGCCAAATTGATATGGTATCTAATGTCACAGTGAAGGGAGGGCTGAAGAAAATGTTGCACACTTTCTTTCCCTGTGGATATGAGTGGCCTAGTTTCCACATTTAACTTGTGAAATGTTTGTTATTTCTGTGACTAAGCATCAAAGACAATATAGCGTCTTTCACTTTTTAATGAGAAGGGTTTCTATAGTGTCTGTTAAGGTTGTTGTCAGATTATTTGATGTGTTGGTTTTAAATTCTCAGTGTAGCAGTCCAAATACATTAAGCTGCTTTGTGAAGATCTCTAGTATCTCATCCTATTAGCATTTAAAAGATGCTGCATCTAGATTTATCATTTTTATCAAGGCTTTGTCACGATTCAAGAGTCCAGATCTCTTTAACATCATCTTCGAGAAGTCTGGTGGAAAGTTCACAGAAATTACTAAGGCAATTTGCTGATGCATTGGTGTTATCTTGATTGTTTTGATTATGAAAATACATTTTTAAGAGCAGTAATTTCCTGAGTGATAACAAGAAGATAGAGAAATTGTTCAAGTGACAAAACCAATTCACAAAAAAATGGTCAAATAAGTGTCACCCCCCCCACCCATCGACCACAAATGTTGAAGTTCAAGACCCTCTTTGTATAGTGCATTAATTTGGTTAAAAACATCTGCTGCAGGCTGCTGTGTTTGTACGAGGCACTTCTGCTGTGATGAGCTCATGTGCTTCATGACTCAAGAGTTTGCGGTTGAGCTGGTTACACAATTCAGATGATTTGATTCACCATGTGTGTGAAATCTCAATCTAAGGAGAATTTCTATGTTATTATTATCGTCATTGTTATTATTACCTCAGCAGACACACTGCAGCGAAGCGGTAGATAATGTGAATGTGGTTGCATCTCGCTTTGCAGAAGCTGGAGATTTCCACAGCATGTAAACCACACACACAGCTTAGCATGGCCTTTACAAAGAGAGGAGCTAGAAACCATTTCTTTTACTGAGATGTACAAAGAGGATGAGGTGTGCAACAGATCCTGCATAATCATTGAATATTAATGAACTGTGAACTAAACAACAGGCATCTTCTCATGTCAAACACAAATGTATTTAATGAAATCATTTAGCAGTGCCAGTGTCAGGGGTGTGGTGTTGTGCATTCCTGGCCACTGGCGCACAAAATGGAAAAGCTCCGTCATTACTGCTACTAGTTATGCAGGTGCCTTACATATGTTGATATGCCAGGATATCAGAGCGTCACTGCAGGTGTAATTGCTGCCATCACGCACTGTTGCCACTGCCGCCGCCGCTGCTTTTCATTTTTGTCGAACTGTGTAAACCCCACCCTGTGTCTACCTGTATACCCTGACTCTAAATTCCCCCGGGGCGAAGCTTTTGTTGTCAGTCCCCAATTGCTGCTGTGCTAAACTTGACATTACCTTGCAGGCAGTGACAAGGTTGGAGCCCAGAAGTTCAATATCAACCGTGCATTCGTGTATTGTTCTGTTCCAAGGGAGCGAGCTAAATAACGGCTGTTATTCATTACGCCTGTTTAGATACTACAATCCCTTTAAAAATATATATATAGAGAGAGAGACAACTAATCTATAATGTATTTTTGTTCATTTGATGTAGATTAAATTTGTGCTGAGTGTCGACAGAAAACCAATTTGTAACATAACAGGACCTCAGTTTGAAAGGTCTTGTTCATTTGTTCTTTAACAAGGTGTAAGTTGCCTTTGTGCTTCGTTATGACTTCTGGTTTTTCCCCCCTCAAGGCTTCCTGCCCGTGCTTGTGTCTTCTGTGCTGACGAAGCTTTGAATAGCTCACGTAATCTGGCAACGGGAACTCATTCATTCAGGTAACAGAAACACTGATGCTGAGGGCTTGTTTTGTTTTGTTATGGTCTCTGGACTGAAACGAAACCCTGCGGTGACAACAGAGACAGTCACGGAGGGCGAAGGGTTCACAATGACAATAAGAAGTCTGAACTCTCCTCAGTATCAGGCTAGAAATATATGCTGTAGTGAATAAAACTCATGTGCTTTGCAGGCATTCATTGCAAACTATGAACCAACAGTTACCAATGGGGGAAAAAAATCCAGAAAAGTGTCCAAATTGCTAGTGCCCTGCATCAGCACTACATCCTTAATGATGCTAAAAAGCAGAACTTATTCACTAGTTGAACTTTAAAATGTACATATTCATATGTCTTTACATTCAGGTATTATACACTCTGTCATATACACACACTATACACACATACTGTCAGACAATCCCCCTCCAGTAACCATTTCTAAAACCTACATTTTGGACCTGCTCCAGGTTTCAGTGGACTTTCCTGGAAGGTATAACACAAAACAAACCAAAAACACCATTGCACCACAGCAGCAGTACTGATGCAAGACACTATCTGGACGATCTTGTACATGAATAATTTACTGTAAAGGAAACGAAGGACAAAAGCTTAAACACGCTATCTTCAGTTCAAAGTCGCTTCAATGATGAAAACAAGGTTTGTTGTCGGCAACATCGACGCACATGACTGACCCTCCGGCACAGCTGAAGAAGCGATTGTTAGAATAAACTGCAGCTTAGTCACACTTTGTTTAGAGCAAAATGGAGCTAGCTAGCATTATAAAACAACTTCTCAAGGATGACCAAAAACACAGAGTTCAGCTGTTGATTTTATGATGAAAGTACCTTTACAACAAGGACTACATATGAGAATATACAGTGCACATAAACCCTTAAGTCGAAGGATTACACTGCTGTAGACAGCTGGGAGAGATGTGTGTTTGGTGGATGCTTAGGTATCCATGTATGAATAACACATTTTATGTCAAGTATAGGGTTGGTTAAACAAATAATAGTCTTTACTCTAGTCAAATTTGAGACAGGATACACAAACTGATTTCTAGATATCCATTGTTTGTTATTCTTGTCTGTGTATCTAAACACATGCTTCACTTAAAAGGGAGAGGAAGTGATGAGGAGGAGATTTTAGGAAAGTGATGATGACAGGAATTCAGTTAGATAAGAGCTATTTATAAATCAAAAAAAGGTTTAAACTTATTTCCATAAAAGAGGAAATGTGTGTCTGTCTGCATATTGTCCTTTGCAGTACCGTATTGTCTGGACTATGAGCTGCTACTTTTTTCTGACGCTTTGAACTCTGCGGCTTAAACACCGGTGTGGCTCAGTATCGGCGGCATGAAGCTCGTTAGCTTTTTACAAGCTAGCAAGCTCCATGCCGCCGATACATTTAGCCTCGTCACATCAGACCCGGTCAGAGTGGACATGAAACTACTTGAATAAATTCAATAGCGACGTATAGACAGGTGTGCTCAATAGTCCGGAAAATATGGTAATTGGACACATAAGTCGCAGCTAGCTAAGTCACGCTACTCAGATGAGCTTTAAGATAAGGGTTTAAACATATAAACAGGGTTTTTTAATTGTTTTTTGTGTTCCTCTACATTAATGAAAAATGTACAGCATATTAAATTAATTCTTTGTCGTGACAGTTTATGTGTTTATGATGCTTTTACGTTCATTTACTGTGAGACCGCTATCGAGTGTGTTGCGTCTGTCTTACTACATGTATCTTCATTAGCGCAATTACACCATGTCATCAAGTAGGAGGGCAGAATGTTCTTTAACAAGTCATCCTCTCATTCTACCATTTTTTTTTTTTTTATATTACAAATATTGTGGGCGTGCCTGTTGTTTGTGATTTCCACAGCCTGACTCACAATTATTAAATTATTAAAACCACAGGCTGGTTGTCAATGCCACAAACAAGGAGAGAAAGAAGCAATTTCACCACCCACTCATCTGTCACTTCCGAAATATGTGACAGCGTCCAACGCATGAGGTGGAAGCTATTTTGTTTAGTATAGTAAGTTTTCTTACTTAAAAAAATAAAAAAATGTATATTAAGCATAGCATTGGCCATTCACTTACTAATACCTCCCTTTAGCTTTTAAAATTCGCATTACAGTAGTTTATTCTGAACAAATTTAAGGTATTGTATTTTGTCTCCCATCCTGATTTCACTACTTGAGTTAGGGGGAAGTGTATAGTTAAAGCTGCTGATAAGTGTTACAGTTAAAAATGCTGTAACTGAGTTATCTGGTAATTCCTAGGTGTACGCTCTGTTTAATAAGTGCTGTACATAGGGAGGAAGTTGTGGGGGGGGTGGCCTGAGGGCAGTCAGATTAGTTTGCTGCCCCGTGGTCAAGGACAGTGACGACATAACCCCTGCATGATGCCATGGTCTCTGCCGGTGAAGCGAAAGGTGATTTAATGCCTGAGTCAGGTATCCAGCAGCGTGAACAGGAAGCATCATGGCTGCTGGTGCTTTGGAGGAAAACACAGTAAAATAAATAAATAAATGAATTTAAAAAAATAAAACAGAGCATAAACATGTAGATGAATTTAAAGCCATGCTTGATTGTGTTGGGGAGTTTAGTGGTTTGTATTTAGTTTCAAAACTAAAAAGCTCCTCATCAACTAGTGTCTCATTTACTGATAAAGTGTGATGATGTCCAATAAGGTAAAGTAATAACATGTATAATGCATTGTATTTAAAATGAGTGTAATATAATTAGTCCTTCAACAAAGGGCAATAAACAATGCAGCTCAGGCATATAAACAATAACTTATTTAGCCAATACCCACACAGAAAACAAATTAGAGCAGCAAATTAACAGCTAGCTGTGGGCCATCGTGCTGTAAAGGTTTCTGTATTCATAATGTTATAATGATGATAAGAGGATTTATGTGTTTTTTAAGATGACAAAACTCTACTTTTGGGTATTATAAAGAGCGATTAAGGAAATCTCTTGAGTAGCAAATAAAAATAATCACCTGCTGTAATCTCATTTTCCATGTTTGTGTTGCTACACTTTGCCCTTGTAGCCTTGATCACAGTGTTAAGCTGGGAAACCGGAGCTTTGTGGAACTTTACAGAAGCACCTGGTCATGTCCACCTTGTAAATGTAACCAGCCTGGAGCACTTTTCAGGTCTGCTCGGCTTTTACCCAAAACACAGACCAGCGGTGTGGGTAGCTACACTTCATTCATTTGTAAATAAACAATATCAAAGACATAACCTTGAAGTAGCAACAGTGGAAATGCGGGTGAGCAGAGAGCACAGAGAAACATTTGCAAGGTGGTTGTGGCTTTCATTTCTCTGTCTCAGGTGAAGTACTTAAAAATATGTGTAGACGCAGATTAAATTGCAGTTATAAGTTCAGAACACGAGCTTCCTCAAAAAAAACAAAAAAAACATCTATGAGCTGTTTTGAAATCAATAAATAAAAATCTCCATTAAACTCAAAATGCATTTATGTCTCACTAAGAGGCTCAATTAGTCTCTGTCTTTCCACCCATTACAACATTTTGAATAAGTAGCACTTACAGGAACCTGCACCTTTCACAATACATCTTTCCATGGAAGCATCTTCTGTCTTTCCATAAATGTATCCATCCTCGATCCCTCCCACTCAGCTCACATCCAACACTTCCTCATTCACTCTGTTCATTCTCTATCCATCCTTCCATCATCCTTATTTCCTCTCATCCTACTTCTTTACCCCTTCTTTTACCCCCCCCACCATTCATACCTGTGGCCTCCACCATGCCCTCGAGGATAACCACAATCTCGAACTCCTCCTTCTCCATTTGCGCCATCGACATCTCCCAGAAGGGGCTCTTCTCGTTAATCTCATGAGAGATGATGAGTGGTGACACCAGGAACAGTCGGTCGTCTCCCGTGTCAAAGCCGATGTTGATGTCAGTCTGGTTGAGCGGGATGAACTCCCCCTCCTTGGTCTGCTGCGAGCGGATCAGCTTCGCTCTGATTGATGCCTCCACAATGTGAGAGTTTCTCAGGTCCCCCACCCGAAACATCAGGCACATCTTGTTATCTCGCACCGATATGACAGCATTCTGTGAGAACATGAGGGTCTCGGCGCGATTCTTTGGCTGTGAGATCTTGACAAACATGCAGCCCACCATCATGGCGTTAACAATGGAACCCAAAATGGCCTGCACCAAAAGCAGTATAATACCTTCAGGGCATTTTTCTGTGATTACACGATAACCGTACCCAATGGTTGTCTCCGTTTCAATGGAGAAGAGGAAGGCTGAGACAAAACTGTTGAGGTTCTCCACGCAGGGGGTCCAGTCGTCTTCATCACCGTGCACCAGGTCGCCACGGATGAGTGCGATCAGCCACCACAGAAACCCAAAGAAAAGCCAGTTGACTACATAGACCAAAGTAAAAATGAAGAGACTAAGACGCCAGCGTAGGTCCACCAGCGTAGTGAACAAGTCACTGAGGTAACGGTAGGTCTCTTGCACATTTCCGTGATGAACGTTGCACTTGCCGTCCTTCTGCACGTATCGCTGACGTGGCTTCTTCGCTGGATCAGAAATCAAGTGGGTTCGCTCTGTCGAGATCTGTGCCTCCCTCAAGTGCTTGGGAAGCTTCTTCACCTTAAAGAGGAAACATAAAGAGAGCGAGTGGCAACGTAAGGTCAAGGACAAGGGTGAAAGAATGAAGGCATACAAAGACAGAATGAAAGGAAAGATAACATCGGCATTCAATCTTTTTTCTGTACAAAAGGATGTAGGTGTTCGTATGTGATTTTCTTTCAACCTTTACAAAAGCACACTGCTCTATGCTGTGCTGGTGGGGAGGCAAATCAAATTAGGAATGGTGATAAAGTCACTTCCCCATGTCCCTTGACAATGACATTGTAGGTGTCAGTCTATGTATGTGTATGTACAGGGCAAAAAGGAAACAGAGAGTAAGGACAATGACTCGAACACAAGGACAGCTAGGTCTTTTTCTGTGCTGGCCCAGCTCCAGCGAGGCGATCTGGCTCCACAGCTGTGCCCTGCCTCCCTCCATGTCCCCTGTGTTCTCTCCCCTCGCACCCTATGGGACATTGGCAGGCCTGGATAGGAACAGATCCTCCATCCTTCCCCAGAAGATCTTCATATCATCCTTTAAAAAAAGTGGAATACGCCTCGGGAGAGACTGTATTCTTATCTAGAAAATGGCTTTCATGCACATACATGAATGAAATTATTATATATATTAGTGCATTCAAAGGGAGAACAATAAATGCCTCAGAGACTAGTAGTGTAGTCAAAGGGGGGCTGCATAGACTTTGCTCAGTTTCTTGGCTCTCTTTTTGGACACATTCATTCATACAGATACACCAAGACAAAGTTGTAGGAGACCTTTGAAACAGTCAAAGGACACTTTAGCAACATGCCACTTTCCAATCTCAGCTGATAATTGAAATGCACTATGTCAAGCAAGAAAACATCTCCTGTATCCTCTGAGGGTCCCGCTGCTAATCGGACACCTGTGATCCAGAGTCAGACTGACATCACCAGGAAACTTACTTCGTTGTTGTGCTTACTCTGGTTGGACGATTACTCATACAGCCGAACTGGGAAGGACTCTAATTTAAGGCACTAATGCAGTTGTAGAGCCTACAAAATTAAATCTGGGGTTTATTCAAGTTTAATTGTGATGTCAGGGGCTGTTTAACTGCTGTCCTGAGTATATGCACATTTGGTCAGGTCTGCATGTACAGTATTGATTTTTCAGATATTGATTTGAACTGATCCTTGTTTAAAGAACGTTTTGACAAAGAAGAATTGAAAGACAATGCTTATTGACCTGCATCGCAATTAGCAGCTTGATGACATTGCATTCACTAAATGTCAGCGGACTTCCTCATTACCGACCACGCTCAGAGTAACTGGTTCAAATACAGACATAGAACACTGCTTTTTAGAGTCATTCTTTAGCGATCGAGAAAAACAGTTAAAGTTTGCAGTTGTTTTTTGGATTGTCCTCCATCACCTTTGGATTGAAAGACAGCCCAAGTAGGACCATTTATTTCTACACTTTGGGCCGGGCTAATTGAGTGATAGATGAAGCTGTCACAAGCAGTGTTGCCCAATCTTTGGCCTTTGTAGTCGATGCGGTCCCTGAGGGTGATGGTCCATAAACAAATTCATTAGCTTTCTCTGCGTGGCGGTCGTAAGTGGGTGGGGGTTTTCTCTCATTGAGCTTTTCTGGTCAGGCTTGAGTGGGCTGTATAAGTTCCAATCAGCTGGGGAATCAGGACTGATAACAAGCGTAACCCCACCATCCGTTATTGAAAGGGAGTGGGGTGTCTTTTCCTTATCTCTGCTGCCAAGTAAACTGAATTATATACTTATCTGAACCACCAATTTGGTTACACCTCTTAGGGCTTCATCTATATTCGAAGTACCTATTTAATTTATAAAGTATCTATTCAGCATATCTGTGTGCCTGTTGGTGGCCTTTTTACTGTCCCTATTCACACAGCACTTGAAAGCTGTCTGTCTGGTTTTCTTTCACACACAACTTATCTCTGTCCCTACCATCATATCTCTAGCTTGTCGCCATCTATTTATCTCTCACTCACTCAATGAGGCTACACTACCTGTTTCTTATATTGTCTCCCTTAATCTCTCATGCCTTGTGTCTCAAAGGAGTGCAAATACTGTGGTGAGTAGAGCAGCTTAAATAAAGTGGATGTGTAGTTTACCTGTGCAGGCGTCACTCCTATCTCCATGTTGTGGTCCATTAGGACTCGAGAGTCTCCTGCCATCCTCAGCTGAAGCTCACCTGTAGGACACAAGAAGGTAAACGGTAAATGGAGTACATTAATATAGCACTTTCATGACCTTAGCTAGGTCCCAAAGCGCTTTACAAGGCAACTCATTCACCCATTCACACACACCACTGGCTACGGAGCTGCCATGCAAGGCGCTAGCCACCATTGGGAGCAACTTAGGGCTCAGTGTCTTGCCCAAGGACTCTTTGACATGTGGACAGGAGGAGCAGGGGATTGAACCCACAATCTTAGGCGACCCCCTACCACCTGAGCCACAGCCGCCCCAAGGTAGACCAGTCACTCAGAGTTTAGCTGCAGGACTTTTACTGACATTTGCAGGATCAGAAAAATCTCCAGTTCAATGCTCACCAACATTATCAACAAGCAATATAACAGACAATAAAGGTCAAAGCTACAGTGCTGTCAGAGCACATATACAAGGTTAATCCATTAATTCTTTTGACCTTTCAAAGGAATCTAAATCTATCTATCTAAATTACACACCTTTTAGAAAAGTACATATTTTATGGCTACACTACCAATATAGTGTTGATGTATAACGTAACCCCCCAAGCACATTATTTTCTACCTGTCATTTAAATTGCTTCTATTTGTCAATATGTCAATATTTGTCAGCAGGCGTAATCAGAACTCACAGAAACCCATGGGGCTGTTTGAACTATGAGGTTTAAAAGGTCACATGTTTGCATCTGTACTGCTTGTAATATTTTGTCTAAATAAAGATTTTTGTTATACAGACATATCTAGAGACATGTCCAGGAAGTTGCTATTATCACAATGGCAGCTCATTTGTAAACTTAAGTAATAAGTTTGTGAGATTTTTGTTTTCTGAACAACTTTATACAGCTTCAACTGGTCAAACCTGTTCTGGTATCATCTGATCCAACATTAAACTTGACAAGTCTGACAATTAATAGCAGTGGCAAATACTACTCAGCTCTCTCACAAAGCACGACTAAATTCTAACTATATTATTTTGTTATCCTTATACAAAAAGTTATCATATAGGGTTGTGCTTTCAAATATAAAAAGGGATTCCCTTTTCCCCTCAAAATGTGTGGGAAAACAAAGTACCGTATTTTCCGCACTATAAGGCGCATCGGATTATAAGGCGCACCTTCAATGAATGGCCTATTTTAAAACTGTTTTCATATATAAGGCGCACCGCATTATAAGGTGCATAGAATAGAAACTACTGTAGTGGCTGGGGTTGTGTTATCATCCATCTAGATGAAGCTGCGCTAAAGTGAATGTCAACAAAACAGTCAGATAAGTCAATCAGTCAAACTTTATTAATAGAAAACAAACCAACGTTCTGACAACTCCGTTCACTCCCAAAACAAGCTAGTACATTCACAATACGGTACCGTATGTACCGGTAGCTCTTACCGGTATTTGCGCCGCCTTCATTGAAAACAATGTATTTCCAACTCCATTTGTCACAGTTCAAAGCTACATGAACAGCTGTTTTATTTTTTCCTCTGAGGTAACGTCAGAGACGTAGTATTATCTTTTACCAACAGCAAGGTACAACAGGTAGTGCAACTTTTTATCACATAGTTAGTGCATCACAAACGTGGAGGGAAAAAAAGTT
>OOFC01048032.1:0-19348 GCA_900323345.1 Pseudochromis fuscus
CAGCCTTCTCTCCACTTGTGTTTTTCTCTGCTTTTCACTTCTGCTGGCAGTGTTTTACTACAGCAGGACCGCAGTTTATGCAAGCCATTTGAGACTGGAAGAAATATAAATCAAATTTAAATATTTACATATATTTGCTTTGAAATACAAGGCAAATAACCAACAGAATCCTACAACACCCACACAGCTGACAGAAGCTGTTAAGCCCAATGTTTTTTTCAGATGTTTTCAAAAGCAAACTGCCCTTTTAAGATATATAACATTATTCATATTTTAATTTATTTAAAGGATATTCAAGCATGCATGAGTTTTTCCTACAGCGCTGAGATGTGCAGTGACAGATGGTGAAAAGGATGGCCAACATGCCAAGAATGTCACTGCTCTCCTTTCCAGGTTTTTATTTTCATTCAAACGTCCTCCTACTGCGACTGTAGCTGATCGTAGCTGATCACGGTGCTCCATAAAGTAAGATCCATTAAACCTACCAATAGTGGCTTATTATCAAATACACTGAGCTGCTAACGGTAAAGTTTTGTATTGTTTACAGCTTGCATTCACACGGAGACGACGTGAATACTTTCTGAAAACGGGTCCCAGAGCAGGAAAGTCTGAAAACACCACCCGCTGCATCTCTGTGTGGACGGCAAATACATATTCTCCTGAAACGATGCTGCTGTAGCTCCGCCTCTGACCCTTAACTCGCCTGCACAACCCCGACAATAACAGTAACAATGGCAGAACACAGCATCATGTTAGCGCTGCAGCAGCTACTGGGCTGGTTTTGACTTTTACAGCAAAAGCTTCTCGAACTGTACAACTACTGTGAAAAACAAGTGTGTGTGGTTGTGTGTTGTTTTTACCTCTCACAAGTTTAATGCACATGCTCCGTGTCTTCTTCTCTGTTCTGGTGTGTTTCTGTGGCAGCGTGACAGCGCCACATACAGGCCTGGCGTATTGACTACAGCGTTTTCAGTGTTTTCGTGTGGACCCACACATAAATTCCTGGTTGAAAACATTTTAAAATGTCTCTGTGTGGACGAGGCCTGAGGCGGTTGACACAGCCGCTTCCTGTCCGTTCACTACTGGAGGATGTTGTTCCATGTGTGGGGAAGTCTAAAAGCTCCCTCATCCCGGTTCATAACTGTTTCAGCTCGTTTCCTAATCACGTCAACACTCAGTGACGCCTCTGACGAAGACGGACGTGTCCACTGAAACATGTCAGGTATGTTTTTTTGACAGACTACGTGTCTGATCATATAAAAAATTAAACAACCATAGAAACATAGACACTATGAAGTTGATTGGATTAGGAGGTAGCTGAGTTCCCCCAGGACCTCATGATCTTCTCTCTCAGGTCAGCTGCTCTTGTGTTGATCTGTTCTGTTGTTGGGGCTTTGTTCCCAGTCTTGATGTTTGGGGGTGATGATGAAACCACCCCCATATTGACCTGATGTCCTGGCTCCCCCCTTACAGTAGCATCTTTGTACCTTAGATGAGGTAGCTTTACCTCATCCATCTCTAACTGTGATAGTAACTTCCTGTTGCAGATATTTGAACACTGGGTGAGCAGTTGTTTCTTAGTTAGAGTTGATGTGGTGTTTCAAAGCATCCATTCTTCCCACATTATCCTCTCTCACTGGGGTTAGCACTCCAACAGTACTTTGTTCTCCGCCCTGTGTTGTTACAGTAGGCAACATCCTGGTTCTCTAACACCTGACACGAACCTTGTAGACCCGGGCGATGTCTGAGGGTTAACTCAGTATTAACATGGGAATAGATGGAACTACCTCTTAAGCTCACTTTATACTCCCACGCAAAACTGCGCCCGCGTTGCATCACGTGACATCACCTCTCCTGATTGGTCCATTTGTAGTCACATGCTGTGATGCCCTGCTTCCTTGTACCATAAAGTGAAAATAATAACCGAAATTGGCTTATAAATGCAGAAGAAACTTCACTGTTTGGTGTCTTGGCCAATACCAGCCGTATAGCGACACCCCCGACATGGAGGGAAACTGCAGCGACATTTTCAAAACAGCGCACGTAGGTTGCGCTCGAGTATAAAGGCAAAATGCACGCGGGACAGCTGCAATGACGTCTACGCGGACACAGCCCGCGGGAGGATACAGAGACCTTTAGGCTGAAACCACTAGCGGAACAAATCAGAGCCGGGCTGGGGGCGGGGCAAATGGCCAGGCCCTTAAAACCCAAATAATAAAGCTCATGATAATTTTACAACATATACATGCAAATGTTTCTGTGGCAGTGTTACAGCGCCACATACAGGCCTGGCTTATTGACTACAGCGTTTTCGCTCTCCCCCCCGAAGCCCTGCCCCTGGCTGAAACCGCACTGCACTACTGCCCCTGTTGTGTTATGGACCCAATAACTTCATACAGAGATCATCACAATTTAATTCAAATCAACTGAAAATAGTATGACTAATTTAACACATGACAGTGTTGAGGACAGTACTTTAAGGACTAGGACTCTTTACATTTTATTTGGATGCATAATGATTCTTTATTACCCTGTTTGGGTCACCTGCAGTAGTGTAGTTGCAGCCCTGGTCTGGATGGAGGTGAGATGTGAGGAGCCATGGATTGCATGGGTAGCCACTGTCCTTCAAATGTCCTTCACGCTCTCAGACAGTATCCTGGCATCATGTGTTGTCCAAAACCTTGTAGTCTGCATTAAAAACATGTTGGATATTGATACCATGGTACCTCTGTGTTGACAGGATTTCCTCATCTTCTGTTGGTGCAGTTATGCAGATGTGTGTCCCATCAGTTACACCCACAACTCCGGGGAATCCTGCTATGTCCATAAATGTCCTTTTGCAACCCTGCAAAGTGTGGACATCCACCAAACAGTTTGCATTAGGATATGAGGCTGTGACAGTGTGACAAGTCCTCACTGCTGCACTGTTACAGTTTCCAGTTGCTAAATACCTTAGTGTTTCCTGCACAATCCAGTCTGTGGCATTTTACTAACTCACTGTCATTCAGTATTTCTCCTCCTCTTCCTCCATTTCCTCCTCTGCTTAAACAACTCTTCTGTGTCTTCAAAGTCCTCCTCACCGATCCTAACAGTGTTCACCTGAGCAGCCAGGATCTAGTCTGACTTTAGGGGGAAATTTTTAGGTAACGTCCTGTTAATAAGAAGTTTATTGTCACTTGGAGCATCTCTGCAGTAGGAATCATTATGGATATGGCTCCTGGACCCTTCATGCTGTGAGGTGGCAGTGCTGACTACTGCACATGCTGTACTGCAGGACAAACAGACGACCAAATAAATGCATAAATCCACAAAACACCACAAACACAGAAGGTTTAACACAAAGGTTCAACAGCACAAGGTTTAACAAACATACTGGCAAACACAGAAAGAGGAAGACAAGACTGTGTCCTCAGTGAGAACAAAAGTGTGAAACTGATGATGGAGGAAGGGACAGAGACACGCAGACAATGAAACATTGAGGTAAAATCCTCCCAATGCTGCTAATTTACTCTTTTATCAGAAAAAAGTTACCTTCACAGCGCTGATAATGAGAAGATCTGCCATGAAATGTAGTCATTGTGCAATCATCTTCTGCTCAGGCCAGAAGATGATTGTGTCTGAGGAATAAAAGGAGAACTGCTTCACATTGAACTGGACATAAAGCTGGTCTTTTAATAATTTATTTGCTAGATTTGTTTTGTGTATTGTTGGAAATTACAGCCCTCTGCAAAAGACAAAAAAAATTTTCTTTACTGAGTTAGAAAAAGTAATGGGATTACACTGATCAAAATGCAAAGTTATTAGAATAGCAAGTGATTCTAATAGACCCATGTCGAGTACCACATGATGTGTTAAACACCACTCTCCAAGGTTCTGAATCTGCTTCAGACCAAAAACATTAATAAATGTTCATTTGAAGATATTAGTGATGTTAAAAGGAAATTCAAACTTAACTTGCTGTTACCTTCATTGTGAGGATGACAATGGTCTTTGGCTCCAGCCAGCTTGCTGATGTAAAATGTTTCTTTTGAAAGTAAAGCTCGCTGAGCTGCTATAGGTTATCATGTCATGCTCATCTTTAATATTAATGTTCCCTCCACAGGCCTGAGAAATAGAGCCTGGTATGTGAGCACTGGTCCTGTGGGATCAGGATCTGGGCTGCAGTGGTCCGGTCCTGTATCCACACTGTCTGTGTGGGTGAAGCGGTCAGGCAGATGGTCGGCTGGACAGCCAGCTGCTTCTGCAGGTGTTAGCCACCTGTTGCCTGAAGAGCTGTCCAGGGAAGCAGCCATGCCTTTGGGCTGTGGAGGAGACAAAGGCCTTGGGAGGTGTAGAGGAGATGGACACATGAAGGGTCACTGTTGAGTTTGGCAAGATGATGAAGAGGAGAAGGCTGAACTACAAGCAACACAAGCAGGTAGATGAAATGAAGTTTGGTTTGAAGCAAACATTTAAAGATTATTCCAGATATATTCCTGATATTCATCCACACACTGCAGATAAATCAACCTTGTTTGTTTCAGAGCTCAGTGAGTTTTATTGTTGAGTTTTTTTCTGTTTTACTTTTTAGGGAGAGAGAATGATCCATCTGTTATGATGGGTGAATATTTTAACAAAGACAACAGAGCAGCACTAGGGGGCAGTAAAACACCACTGCTGCATCTTTATGTACTTACAGCTTCCTTCTTCTTCCTCTTCCTCTCTGGCTCAAGCTGAAAACAGTGAAATGTGTCACCTCTTGATAACTTTTGTAACTTTGTGTAGACTTTCAACAAACTCCACTAAGATACAACACACACACACATGCAGGATGATGATGTTTGGTGGAGATCAAACATGAATTATGCCTTAGCTGAGGTTTGTATTCTCTGAGTGAAGAAGTGAATTTTACCTTTGAGGTGTCAATTCTGCAATAATTAGATATTCATTATGACTGTAGCATCATACTGATGAGGAACACAAACAATGGCAAAGGAGAGAGACAAGAAAACAACAAAGCATGGCAGGTTTGTTCTCACATGTGGTATTAACCATCGAATGCTGCTCTAAAAGGTAACACACACACACACACACACACACACACACACACATCTTTGTTGTACATATCTTCAAATCCATCTGAATGCAGGTCTAGTCACTGGTGCATGCACATTGGATCCATATCTGTGGAGGCTCAGACAGCTCAGGTTCATAGTCTGTTTAGACTCAGAGTCACAGACATGGAAGGAAAACAGCTTCTGGTTGATAAATGTACAACATAAACCTCCAGTCGTCCTGTGAGCTGATATATGTTACAGTATTCTGTGAAGTTGTCAAATACACTTGTTTAACACTAGTTAGGTGGAGAGAAAACTAAGTACCGTATTTTCTGGACTATAAACCGCTCCTTTTTTCCAACGCTTTGAACATAAACACTGGTGTTTCTCATGTATCGGCAGCATGAAGCTCGTTAGCTTTTTACAAGCTAGCAAGCTCTGTGCCACCGATACATTTGGCCTCATCACATCAGACCCGGTCAGAGTGGACCACATGAAACTGTTTGAATAAATTCAATAGCGGTGTATAGACAGGTGCTCAATAGTCTGGAAAATATAGTATAGTATAGTATTTGTGTTTTGTGTTTTTATTGTATTTAGTGGTAAATGTTGTGAGGTTTCATTTAGTTTGACCTGAATTAGTTGCAGTTTTGCCGAATACATTTTTTGTATGGAAAAGTGGTGTAAGTGGTCAAATTTGCAAGCATGATGGTTTTAGTGAAAACACTGAAGAAGTGGATCACATTAATTCATGCAAACACATGCTTATAAATTCCTAGAAAGACTGATTAACTCTGATGTCTGTCTCGTCCTCCCTCTGCACATCTTAACCTCTTCATGAATATGGTAAAAGTGATTTAGACTTGGGATGAAGGCAGAGAAGCTGCCTTCACTTGGCATGCAGCTTATTATCACTGCTCCCTATTATTCCCTGTGCGCTGAGAAAACACCCAGAATGACAGAGGAGGAAGCAGGGAGTACAGAGAGTGGATGTGTGGGCTGGGGAAACTGGGACTGGGGCTGATAGTTAAATGTATATTACTACACTTTCCTCTTTAGTTGCCCCCTATTCATTAATATACATATTTAAAAAGGGAACATTATGCAAATCTTGCTCCAGATTAGATTAGTAGTGCTGGTAATTTGGTCTGAAATATAATTCTGTACACATTAACGAGTCACCTAAGGCAAAACAGTATATATCAGCTTGGTTTAATCTAATTATAGAGCAAATATTAAAACTCCATTTGGATTGTCTCTGCTGTTTTCTCCAGGCAGTGCTGTGCCTCGTGGTGCAGACGAGTGCTGAGACTCACTGAAGGCACGCCACTTGTAGGAGATGCTCCTTCATTTGTTCAGCTGCTGATCTGAAACAATTAGAAGACAGGAGATTGCATCGAGCACGGGGTTGAACTGAGTCCAGGCACAAAAAGATTGTGACAAATAATCATCCCAGATCTCCATTTAGAAGACTTCTGCAGATTCCTGACTAGTACATAGTGCTAATATGGTCGTTTCTTTCTGCTGCTACAGACACAGTAACAGTGTTGTGTTGGCCGTGCAGCACTGTGGACGTCCCACTCCCTCCATTGTGTTGACATATGAAATCAAAGCAAACAGTAATGAAGTAACCTCGTTAAATGTGGTCACTGCTTTATCAGATTAACACTTACAGTAGTGGGACCAGTGCTGTGAAGTCAATACAAAAGGTACTGAGACATGGACAGACAGGACTGTCATCAGATGTTGGTAGATGTCTCTGTCATACTCTCAGTGACAACCTTTGACTTCTTCTCACTCCTTTTGAATATGTGCATTTTATTTTTCTTATTGTTTTTTGTTGTTTTGTATTTGCACATCGAAATAAACTTCATCAATTTAAATCAAATGAAATATGTCAGAACAGGACTGAGCCAGTATTCAGTGTACATGCTATATGATCCACTATAAATCCTGGATTAGGTTCATGTAATTAAATATTCTTGTAAGTCTAACTTCAGGGTAAATCTTGATCTTGATCATCTCTGATTGTTTAATGTTCATTTTTCCACATCTAAGATCTTCTGTGTTAAACATGTGTTGGAGGCAGAGGATTAAAATAACTGTTGTTATGCAACAACACCATCACCCCTGTATGAAAAATATCAAATAATTTAGATGTGAAGTAGACCAGGTCACACAGGCTCACAATAGTCCACCAGGCAGGGAGTGTGTTCAATTAAATAGAAATGTATTAATCACAATTAAAACCTCAACGTAAAGTAGATGTTGTGAACCCCAGGACATACATGACTAGGACTCAGGCAGGGGGCGGGGCTTACTGTGGCGGCAGGGAACCAACTCCTGTGACAGCACAACACAACACAAAACACCACCACAGCACCTGAGCAACAAGGGAGAAGAAGGTTAACAAAAATGACCAGCATGAAGAAAACTGAAACCAAACCAGTTCAAATTTACAAAACTAATTCCAACAAACAAACTTTACATTTAGTTAAATCTAAAAATAATACAAACAACAGTAACACCAAATACACATAACATATCTGTGTCCTCTGCAGGTTGAGGGTCAGGCTGGACGGTGAGGAGGAAAACCTGAGACTGGCCCGAGGGGGTCAAGCCAGTGTCCAGCTGCTATAAGCCCAGGACAGGGAGTAAACTGCAGCAAAACAAAGAAAACATACAAATACTGTAATACAATAAATACAAAATAATAACTTTGAAAGGAAAAGATCACTTTGAAACACCAACATACCTACATGCAAGTGTGATGGAGGAGCAGAGCTGCACTGCAACAGAAACACAGCAGCAATCTCCTGAGAGCAAAGCCACAGACATGATGGAGAGACAGACAGCGGCGACTCACCGACTGAACCACCATCCAACACCTCCAAACACTGGTGTCACCAACGTGCACAAGCAGGAGAGAGAGAGAGCACAATTTCTAGTGTCAGATGTTTGTCTAAGTCAGAAATATTTGTTAAAGCTTTGGTCTTAGTACTGGACACATGAAGAAGACATGTACATGATTAGCACATCCTGGTATTTTCCATTCAATCACTGCAGCAGTACAGCTGGAATCAGTTTTCCATCCCCAGTGTTAATATTGTAAGTCCTGCCTCTTCTGGATGTAGATCTGCCACAGGAAACAGAAGTGACAGTGACAGCTCGTCCTCCAAAGGGGAACTCATCCTGAACTGAAAGCAGCAGGAGAGCAGCAGAGAATCAAGCTGTACACTGACTGTGTTTTAGTGTCAGAGCTTCAATGCTGAACATCACAGGATCTCTATAGAAAACAGACAATGTCACTGCAGAAACCTCTGCCTCTGGACACAGCACCTGCTGCACATAATGTATGTGATGTGTGGCTATGACATAAAACATGTAGGCTAGTGTTTAAGTGTTGCTGGTGTGAATAATGTACAGAACCACTGACTAAGAAAGCAACTACATGTTATTTACTTGTCTCTCATTCATTGGCAGTGGATGTGGACTGACCTAAATAAATAATTTACAATTATTTTACGAGCTGCTTTACATTTAGTCTCTTTGACCGACACACACACACACACACACACACACACACTGAGGCTCGGAGACTAAGGGATGGCTGATCTGGGAGCAGATCAAACATGAATCTGCAGAGGTTTGATGATCACTTAATGCTTAAAAACATGGTTTTATTCATATGGCACCATGTGACTGTTTCTGGCTCCTCAGTCTCATAGTGATAAATAACAGTGTCTTTAAATAACAGTGTCTCTGATTGTAGACTGTGTGCAGGACAAGGCATTTGATGATGTCGTTTGGCCTTTTAAACAACTTGTATCATGAAACCATGTTTGTTGTTGTTGTTAAATAATGTGTTTTGTGCTGCTTCACTTCTTCACAGGAGCCCACTTGTTCTTGTTGCAGTGTTATCCTCAGTCAAACCAAATACAGACAGCGATGCAACAAGACTGTGTCAACCACCTGTCCCCCAGATGTGAGCTCAACAACACAGTGGATGTAGATAATGAGATGTCCAGTCCCGATGCTCCTGTTACATTTAGTGTTAGTGTAAAACTTTGGAGCCTCTAGTACACTGCTTTTAAACATCTTCATCTTTGTCTTCCACCTTATCTTCTGTAACTGTACTGTGTTCCTGTTTACATCATTGTAACTGTGACTAAATCATTTCATTTGTTTATTTTGTGCACTGCTGCTCTGTTTTAATCCTTAAAATACTGCACTTTTTGATTTCATACTCATATTTGTACTGTGAAATTATAAACAATAATTTACTACAGATTGTACAGGCAGTTTTACAGGGTGGGCCTTTTTTATGTTTCATTAAATAATCAAAAAACTAATCTCCAGATTAATCAGTAATCAAAGTAATTATTTTGTTAAGATCTTTTTTTTCTACCCTTTTTGATTTTGAAACCTATAGACAGGAAATCATGACTTGGCATGATTACTTGACATGCAAATCAGTGTCTGTGATGACAAAAGTCTTTTCTGTCTGTGAGAAATTTGGCTCATTTGCACAAAAGAGTGTAATTGACATTGCAATTATAGAAATCTCCCTGACTGTTTATTTTACTTTCAAGTTGTAATTCTGCTTAAGCCCTCCAGAGATCTCCAGGAAGACACTGTATCCTCCAGCAGCTCCACTTTCCCCAAATCAGCCCAAATCCTTATTAAACAGAGTGCATTGACACAAGGTAATGGGACAGATTCAGTGCCACTGTTCTGGTTGTTGAAGGCGGCCTCAGAAATACCTCTGCCTCTCTCGCAGACTTTATATTTCAGCTGGCATCTGGTGGAATAGCCGAGTGGAGCGGCTTTGACAGGCAATTACTGTATTTAATATCTCTTGGCAGAGGGAGGGAGTCATTGTTTGGGTTTGAGCACAGTGAATCCAGGCAGGATCAACTGTGACAGCCGCTTTCTGTCCACCATCCTCCATTTGTTACACCCCCAGCCTCCTCTGCTGGGAGGTGAAAGGAGCCACAATGAAAATAATGATACATGAATATTTCACTGCCACTGGATCCACTGGGCTGTATTTTCCCAAAACAGGGCATCGAGGCAAAGCGCAGTTTTGACACAACCACACATGGGTGCATCCCATCGCTGTGAACAACTCCTATTCATTCATCTCCTGTACCCGCTTATCTAAACCGGGTCATAGGGGAACTGATTGGATGAGAGGTCTGGATGGGTATCATTAGGATTTTTATGAATCCAATTCTCATTTCAGTTCTGCTTATCAATTCTGGTTCCTATCGATTCCTTATTTCAATTTCAAAAACAGGAAGCCAAATGTAATATTAATTCCATATTAATTTCCCAAACATGTTGCATTTTCTAGCTAGCAAGCTAGCTGCTGTTAACAAACTACTGTTACCCTGTTACTATCAGTCCATGAAAAAATTATGTTTTTTTCAGCAGATATTCTAGTTACAACATGACTGACTTAACAGTGGAAAAGGGGGAACTTTCGACCGCTTTCCCCGGTCCATTTCCTGTTGCCATGTGGCGTCACGTGACGTGTTAGATACGTAACAGACAGGTCCTGGCAGATATCTAAAGTCCGTATGCAGCCGTTGTGTAAAATGAGCGCATCTAGGAACTGATAAGCTGAACCAAAATTATAATTTTTTTATGGGTACCCGGTACTCACTAAATTTCATTTCGGTACCTAATCCTAGTGAGAGGTGGCGTCCACCCTGCACAGGTTACCAGCCTGTCAGAAAGACAGACACCCATCCACACTCACAGCTACAGTCAATCTAGAGTCATCAATTCACCTAACAAGCATGTCTTTGGACGGTGGGAGAAAACCCACCATGCACAGGGAGACCACGCAAACTCCACACTGAAAGGTCTGAGCTGAGATTCGAACCCAGAACCCTCTGTGCACAAACTACACTCTTGCTGTGAGGTGACAGTGCTAACCACTGCACCACCACTGCTGGGGTCAAAGTCAGACAAAAAAAGGAAGTTGGACTTAAAGTCAAATGTGGTCAAAAGTGTATTCACGTCACAACATGATGTGTCCCCGATAAGGACGCAACAGGAAATACATCATCAGTGCAGGACTTAAAACTGCTGCTTTCCTTCTGCTCCGTCTCCCTCATGGTGCCCTGTACTGTTTGGGACGTTGCTGTAGGGACATGTGAGCATAAGAGGTCAGCAGGATGGTGTGGAGATGTGGAGATGGTGTGTTAAAACCCAGTCTGAACACACTCATACACTCTGCTCCTGCCTCTTGGAGACTGAACATCCCTCGTTAATATCTTTAACTCACAGTTTCACTTCTCAGCCCTGATTTTGTTTTTACTGACATGTCATTGTAACTGATGTGAATAAAGTTTTATATTAATAAAACACATATAAAACAAAAATAAATCAATGTCCTCACTGAAATGTTGGGATTTACACACGTCTACAATATAAAGATGGCAGACATATAATTTTGACACAAAGAGCCAATGTCCATCACGAACCAACATCATCACCTGCTGAGATGATGGAGATACAGTCTCTTATAAACTCCTCATCAATAAAACAAGACAACACAATCACACTTGATCAGGATAAGGCATATTGATTAGGTCGGAAAATTGTCTTAAAGTTATTATTTAGTAAAAAAAAAGATTATTCAAAGTCAAAATTAGCTTTATTGTCAATACCACAATCTGTACAGAACATATTGAAATTACATTACTCTCAGGCCCTTGGTTTAAACAGCTAACATTAAATAAACACCTCGTGGTTATAAAAGAAGGTATGTTAAAAAAAATATTCAACATAAAACATTTAAGATGAGGAAATTAAAGAAGTAATTTAATTAATACTTTAATTTAATTAAAAATATGAATAAGGGCACTGAGAAATAGCTGATCTGAAATTAACCTCAATAAAATAGATACATAAAACAACATGACATGAGGCACATATCAGATTAAATCCAGATGATCAGTGCAAATTTCACACAGTGCAAATTAGACAGTAGTGCAGTTGAATGTTTTTATTTATTTTAGTTAACCTTCATTTAACCAGGAAAGTTAGTTGAGAACCACCAGTGAGGGTTTTATAGATGTACAGAAACCAGTGTAATCGTCTGCAGGAGTGAAGACAGGGTCAGTTCACCATGGAGCACAGACTGCAGAGGGGGTGTTGGAGGGAGTTCCTGCAGCAATGTGGAGGCAGCGTGGTCCATGGGGTCTATCAAGAATCAAATACTGTCATTTTAACCAGAAGGAACCGAGAGCTGAACAGATCAGTAAACATTAACAAGTAGGCTAGGCTAGGCATCATGTCTCCATGTTATGGAGCTTTTCCACTGCATGGAACCAACGCACCTCGAATCTGCTCTGCTCTGTTTGGTTGGGTTTGGTTTTCCATTGGCAAAATGTTCAGGGAACTTTGTACCTGGTACCACTTTTCTAGTACCTGCTCTCCTGTGGTTCCAAAAAAGAGACAGACCAGGTGCTAACAGGTACTACAATGTGATTGGTTAGAATTGTCATGGCGTCATATTTGTACCCATAAGCCAACACAGTCTGCATGATTATAGTAAGAAGAACAAGTTTCTACAGTGTGGTAAAAACATTAACCCTCTAACACCGAGCATATCACTGGCGATACAGAGTGACCAGCATAAACCAACTTCCTGTAATTCCTCAGCCATTTGTGCTAGCAACATGATTCCAGCTGATTCTACAGCCGACAAGTGGAGCGTTTTGTATATATTACATACATTACAGCAGTAAAGCAGGGGAATGGAGTCATATCGTGACGTGCAGCGTTTCATACATATTACCTACATTACGGTAATGTATGGAAGCTCCACTTGTCGGCTTTCAGAATCAGCTGGAATCACATCACCAGCACAAATGGCCGAGGAATTACGGTGATGTGATTGACACATGTCACTTCCTGTCAGCAGCTAAATGTTCAAGGTAAAAGGATTAAATAGATTGGTAAAAAAAAAAAGTACAATAACAGGCTTTAGTGCAACGTTAAAATTATACTTAAAAAACATCAGCAGGGATCCTGATCCCTAAACACCCGTTTAGTGGAAGCTGAGGGATGTTGTAGCAGGACCTCACATCTCTGAAAACCTAGCAGGAAGTTTTTAACCAGGCTCTAACTCAATGAATTAACAACACATTTGAAGTCAGCACAACTAATTTCTCTCGTGAAACAATCTTCAAACTGCTTTCTGTGACACCACAACAGTTATTCTGAAGGTTCCTTCATGAACTTTCTCTTCCCTCACCTGACGACTATCCTCTGTCACAGAAACACAACCAAGGTGAGCTGAGCTGAGGTGAGCTGGTTCCATGCAGTGGAAAAGCTCCATTATCCTGTAGGAACTATAATCCTCCAACCCATTCAGGCTTGTGAAAGCAGTGAATCTGTATCTGTGGTTACTTGGAAGTGATGAGCCCAGACGCTGTCACATCATCCTTCCTCAGAGCCCTCTGTGTTTACGCTCAATCACTTCCCATCTGCCTCTCTGTCACACACAGCAGACAGGTGGGGAGATGATTCATTGAGCTTCCTTCATCTAGTGAGACTCCAATGAGGGGAAGTAATTAAGTCCATGTAACTCACCACGGCTGAGCTTCACACACACTGGAGTAGAGTGGGGATGACAGCAGAAAAATTTAAATTTCAGAGAGGTGTCAGAGATTGTATTTGTTTCAATTATTTCTGATGTAATTGGTTGGTAGGTCAGCTTTAATTTAAGCGTATGTTCAGTCCAGGATATTTTGAGTGCAGCTGGTTTGACCAAGTTGAAAATAAGTGTCAATGTCTACAAGTGTTTTCTTTAGTACATCAAAGTGATGGCACTGAAGAGGTTTCTGCTAAAACCAGAGATGCTCAGACACAAACAATTACACTCCCTCTGGTCCTCAGAGACAGTGGCAGAGTTATTATCTGATCCCCAGGATGCACTCACCAGGTGATGAGGTTTACATGTATCTTACAGCAGGGCACTCCATGACACTGTGGTTCTTCTGTTTGCAGAGATGTTACCATGACTCAGCTCCTTCAGAGAATACTGTTCCTCTTCAGTCCCATGTTGTCTCAGCCATCAGCCTGGTCTCTGAGCTGCCGTGTACACTGGTCAGCCAGAACGTGTTGACCACAGAGATGAAGTAATGATATTGAACATCAAGTGAAGACTGCCCTTACAGTTGGTGTATTGGAAGGAAAAGTGGGCAGCGTGAGGATGTGAGCACCTTTTACAGGAAACAAACTGTGATGTGTAGACAAATGGGTCAGAGCATCTCCAAACCTCATTCAGGGTGTTCCTGGTTTGCAGTGGTGACAGGGTGATGGGCGACCAAGGCTCACTAATGAGGGGGAAGACTGGCTTATGTGGACTGAACCAACAGAGGAGCTGCTGCAGCTCAAACTGCTGAAAAAATGGATGCTGGTTCTGATAGGAAGGTGTCAGAGCACAGTGCATCACAATTTGCTGTGTATGGAGCTGTGTGGTCAGGGTGGCCATGCTGACCACTGTCTACCACTGAAAGTTCAGAACTGGACAATGGAGTAAGGTGGCCAGGTCTTGGCAGTTTTTGTGCTTTGGTGTGTACTGGCAAATCATGTGGATGGTGACACGATGACACGTACCACCTACGAAAACACTGTTGCAGACGACGTCCACCTCTTCATGTAAACAGTGTTCCCTGGTGGAAGTGTTTGTTAAGCAGGAAAATTCCCCTGACACACTGGAGACATGGATCAGGAATGGTCTGAGGAACACAACAGTGATGTCAGCGTGTTGGCTCCGCCTCCAAATTCACATCTCTAATCCACGTGAGCATCTGTGGGATGTTTTGGACAAACTAGTCCAAGTGGAGACCAAATAGGAGTTAAAAGAAGAATAGCACATGTTTGACAAAACACAGCATCTAATTTATATATAAATTAACACAACATAGACGATAAGTAAATGAAGGTAATCACATTACAAGCTTCTTCTCTTTGTAACAACTTTGCTGGAAAATTAGTCTCAAAACGAGTCAGACTTGGTGCAGCCCAACACCAAGGTGAATGTATGCAACACCCTGATCTTAAAAACAGTGAGTTCAGCTGTAGTTCAACAAAAAAGAAAACGTTCACACACTGCAGGAGATAGATTAGTTTGAGGGCAGGGGGGATTCTCCATCCTCTGATCTTTCCCAAATGCAATCGTTATTTTCTTTGGTATTTTCCATCTCTCCAACATACAACCTGCTTTGAGGCAATCAGGGTAATATCTATATTTTAAATTCATCAGAGGCCTGTACTACAAAGCAAGTTCAACATCACCACAGTAGTTTTGATTATCTGGATTCACTAGATAACCACAACCAGGATAAGCAGTGTCACAAATGTGGTTAACAACCCAGTAAGTCAACCGAGGGTTTCTCAGTCTAGCTCCGTGTGAGCGGTGTCCACACCAGGTGACCAATCACAGACACACAAGTCTAAACGCTGCACAGCTCCTGCAGCAGCACTCAGGAGAGCTGGGAAAAACCTACAGAGCACAGGAACAGTTCATAGTTACAGACAACTGAACCTGAAGTCACCCTGCTGACCTTAAACACCTCGTGGTACAGTCCTCAGCTCTCAGGTGATCAGCAGATTACAGATTACTGTTTACTTTGCTGGATCAATAGATTACTGCTCTATGAACACAGTGCGTTTTTACTTTTTTTTAATGCTAATACTCCCACAGAGACCAGAAACCACCATCCACTCCCTGTACACTGAGGACGTGAACACACACACACACACACACACAGACACACTCACACACACACACAGCAGCTGCAGTAGCCTGTTCACAACAGTCTCAACACATGATTACACATGAATCAACTCTACATCCAACCACCCATTTAAACAAGAAGTCACACACACAAGCGAAACAATGTAAATCAAGTTATAAATGTCCTCAGTGAAGTTGTGAGATCTGTTTTCAGCAAAAGCTGGTGGAGTTACAGATGTGTTAATGTTAATCACTACAATATTGATAACAGTGTAAGGCCTTCACCTTTCTAAAGTACCTTCACAATATTTTATTGGAATTGATGCAAGACAAATAAAACTGAACTGAATTGAACTGAATTGAAATGAATTGATTGTCATGGTTGGTTGTCATGGTTGGCGTGTATCAGCAGTGACTTCATCACAATCAGAGTTACAAACATATGAACCCTGCAGAGCAGCTTTTTCATCATTTGACGGGTTATGTTTAAAATCACATATCAGCTTCTTTACACAAAAAAAGCACATTTAATTAAAAAAAAAGCTTGACTTGCTAACTGTAGATCGTAGCTTGCTGTCACTTATTCTGCAGCCGAGGAGTCACAGGAAGGATCCCTGTGCTCACTACTGCCCCCTACTGTGATGCAGGAGAACTGCTGCCTCTGTGCAGCTGCTTTATGATTGTTCAGCACAAGAAACACGTTTCACACATACAGTTGTTGACAAACACTGTACATTATATACATCAGCTAAACTATGGAAATTTAGTTCATATAGTGTTTGAAGATTTTAATAGTGACAAAGACAGATAACAATACTGTCTCACTGCACAGCACAGCACAGTAAGCCGAGTCATTGTACAATCCACGATGAGGCTGAGTCACTACACATCTCTGCTCACAGTTTAATAGTAAACGTGAAATTTTGGTGATTATGAATAAAAATAATGTAAAACTGGTGAAGTTAAATGGAAAATAACTTTATATTACAATCAATGGATAAATATAACCATTTAATTTTTTTTTCCATCATGACAGGGATGTACAGCCTCACCTGCCTCCTCTGACTGGACGTCACTGTGTATCAGAGTATATTTTCAAAGGCTGTTGTGCTGTATAATGTATGAAATGAACCCTTTAGTGTAGGTTCAGTATCTGTTCCCCTTCACCTGCTGGTTTCACTAATACTGGGCCACTCTGCATTATCTCTACATCACTTCCACTTTCCCACACTGTAGAAACTCTCCTCTTTCTTAATGTCCACATCACTTCTTTTCTCTGGTTAACATCTCTGAGCCAATCAGCACCTCTCCCCTGCTCTTTTAATCTCATTACCATTTGTCATTCTGCCTTTCAAAGTGACTTGTTTGCAACCCTCCTCCTCCTCATCTCCACCTCATCTGGTTCATCAAGAGCATCTCCTTCATCCTTCATCCTTCATCCTTCCACCACATCAGGGTCTGGACTCCAGGAAGTCCAGTTTAAAGACCTAACTCAGGACATCAGCCTGCCCTGACATCCACCCACCAAAAATACTTTTACTGTTCATTCACATGCAACACATCTTCTTCATTCCTTTCAAAGGGATGTCTCCTTAATGAAGTGAAGCTGTGAGTCTCATCAGTACAGTAGGTGTGTCCTACTTTAAACTTTACCACCCTCTGATGAAATATGCACGATGCAGTCTTCATAATCCCTCAAAATCTCCCGGGGACTCAATTACTTTCAAGTTTTGTGGCGAGCAGGGCTGAAATGAGGCAGTGTTGTGTACAAAACAGAGACTCACTTCAGGAATTGTGATGTTTTGGGGAGGCTCAAAGCAAAGCAGGGCTGTGTGGATGGATGCCTCCCAGCTCTGTTTTTATTATTGAAGGATTTAGAGGTTTAAAGGAGGAAGAGGGAAGTGGTGAAAGCTCAGCTGAAGAGTTTGTTTTTAGCCTAAAACAGTCATTGGCTGAGGATGAGACTGCTACCTTGGGACAGGTACTGTAATGGATAATAATTTCCCTATTGCCACCTACAGCTCCCTGTTTTATCTGTTGTTTATTTACTACCTGCATCTCAGAAGACAAGAGCAGGTTGAAAAGTTAGTCATTTCAATTTAAACAGAAATGGTAACAGTAACTATAAAAACACCTGAAACTGAATCACAAGTCCAGCTACTGATGAACACTGTGGGAAGCACAGAAAACCTCCACCAGAAGTTACTAAAGGTCTTGGAGCAAAATCTTCAAATCAAAATGGTGGAAAAATTCCCCAATTAGCAAATGTGTTTGTTGGGAAATGTAGAGTAAGAAGTCATCAACATATCCAGATTACTTTGGTAGTTGAAAACCATTTGTTGTATAGTTTTCTTTCAATATATGTCTCAGAGTTTTTATTTTTTTCTAGCTAACCTGAAGCTAAAACCACATAAAACACCATTTACTCACCTCTCAAATTCTGAAATACCATTTACACACAGACCTTTCTATTTGAAAATCCCATCAATAAGTTATCCTGGTCAGACGGTGCAACCCCTTCACCCACAGGTGCTACGAGTTAAACAAACAAACACCCTCATGCTTTTGCACAGGAAGTTATCTACACTCTGTGGACAGAGGATCCAGCAGAGGGTTTTCATAGTGATGTCATCGTTAAATGTCATATCCAGTTCTCCTTAATACAGGAGCTGTTTCCATGGGACAGGAAGTGACGTTCAGAGGGTGGAGTTATGACAGCCAGTTGGGTTTGTGTAAAATAATAACTGTGAAAATGAAGGAACACAAAGCTAGAAGCTGCTGCCACTTCTGACAGCTCAGTGTTATTGTTACTATGTTGTAATCATCCAGTTTATCAGTGTGTTGCTGTTGTAGAGTTTAAGTTAGCTTAAAGGTAACTTTACAGTTCAGAAATAAAATCAGATAGTCATTTTCTACACCTGCTTTCTCCACACTTGGGGTCTTCTGGGGGTCTGCTGGAGCCTATCCCAGCTGTCATTGGAAGTCCACCCTGGACAGGTTACCAGCCTATCACAGGGCTAACACAGAGACAAACAACCATTCACACTCCCACTCACACCTATGGTCAATTTAGTTTACCCAGTAGTACCCAGAGAAAACCCACCATGCACAGGGAGAACATGCAGACTCTACACAGAAAGGCGATTGAGATTCGAACCCCAAATCTTCTCGCTGTGAGGCACAAGTGCTAACCACTGCACCACCATGTCACCCCTGTATACAAAGTGTATTCCCAAAACTTTACAATTACAGTTGTGGTTAAAACAATGCATGTGTTCTGCTTCTGTTCTGTCAGAGGTTGAAACTTCTTATGTTTCCAGATAACGAGTTCAGAGAGAAACTCAGAATACAAACTTGGAGACTGAGCAAAGCAAAGAGGGTTCAAATAGTTCAAGGTTTAAAATAAAGATGAGGTGAGAAAAGAGACAGAAGCTGCTTCAGGAGCAAGTGATAGAGAGTCATGTACGGTCAAGTTAAAGTCAGATTAAAAATAATAATATTAATAATAATCCAAATGCAAATAACTGTATAACTGTATGTTTTACTACAC
>OOFC01048033.1:5103-15661 GCA_900323345.1 Pseudochromis fuscus
AATACGCATGGTTAACAGTTGTGATGGCAGCTACACCTATAACATTGTTAGCTAACAGCATGGCTAACAGTTAACATTGTTGGCTAACAATATGGCAGTTGAACAGTTGTTAGCTAAAGGTGTGGGTATAGCTAAACAGCTGGAAAGTGTGAGCTAACAGCTGGTTAATGGATGGATGAATGGTGGGAGCAGTAACCTCAGGCGTTCATATAAATATATCTCTGAGTAATAAATACCTAAACACAGAGGTAGTTTAGTAATATCTACATTTATGTAGCTAAGTGTTGAACATGATCCAGTTTCAAATGAATTTAAATGAACACATTTGGACACTAGGGGGCGCTGTAGAAGTGATTCAGCCCCTGTAATGATTGCTGTGCTGCACTCATTACAAAGTCACAACCACTGCTGCTGTGGTGTCAGTGTGTGAGAGGGTTTACACTGTCGGTATATTTACAGCTGAGAGATGGAGTCAGTGTAATAGATTACTTTCCACCACATGGAGGTCAGGGTTAGAACCTGCTGCCAGGACTCGTGCAGACGAACTCGTTCCACTCGTTAAACTGTAACTTCTGTCTCTCTCTGTCTTTTGTAATAATCACCAAGACACTTGTTTTCTGTTACATGTGATTTATTGCATGTTCAGGTGTTACACAAGCACAGGTGTAGTCTGGGCTTCACCAACCAACCACCACGCCGTGTTAGTTTAGAAGTGGGACTGGTTCCTCTGAGCACTGAAGAACTTCTCCCATATTTCTGCCTTTATCATGGATCTGCCCAGCGGGCTCATGGTCGCCTTGATGTCCACAGAGTCTGCCTCGTGGTTGAGCATGCTGCCGTTGGGCTTGTGCCGCTTGAAGTCCTTCTGCTCCTTGTCGTTGTACATGTAGTCAAACAGCTTCTTGTCTACAACTTTGTCTTTAGGGAAAAATCCTATGGCCAGCCAGTTACTGTAGAAGTTGTAGTCGTAGGGAATGGAGAACATGATGGCCACCTTACCCTGAATGCCCCTCCCCCTCTCCAGCAACTTGTAGCTCAGGACGCCGACCGCACCCGTGGCTTTGCCGCTGTCCTTGGTGAAGTTGCACACTTCGGTCTTCATTGGGCGGATGGTGGGCTGGGGTGGGCTGTGGATGTTGCCGCTATCCAGGTAAACCCTTTATTTCCAACAGGGATTAAAAGGAATGAGATCAGGAACAGGTCGTTGTTGAGATCTGCATGAACTTTTAAACTGTAACCTCAGCCAAAGGGAGTGAACATGCACCGATTCTGTACTTACTGGGGCTCCAGGAGGCAGAAGTTCTTGCCGAGGTTGCAGATCTCGATGGTGACATTTCTTCTGGCTGTCTGATTGGCTGCCAAAGCCTCCGCAGATTCGGTCATGGTGTTTGCTGCTGGTGAAGGCTGATCTGTGGGGGGTTGACAGACATGCTGCCGTCAGGCCGCCACATGGGAAAATATTTGTACTAAACAGTCAGAAATAATCCAGCTTACCTGTGCACCTGAGCACGACGCTGACGCTCACTCTTCTGTTCCAGATGTGAAAAACTGGGCTCAACCTTTAGAGGAGTCGTTGGGGAATGTGTGCCGCCCAAAGGTGGCCCCGCCCACCCAGGGCGCATGCCTCACTCCTCACCACTCCCCGTCTCAAACCCTGACGCTCCATCGTGGCCTCGGGTATTTTTGTGAAGGGCGCAGCCGCCAACAACAGCACAACAGACGTCTCTCTGTTCTCACACCACATTATTTTTGCTAAGCCCTGAGCCGGTTCGTTGACTTTTTCCATGACATGGTCTCATACCTCAGACTGCACCACACCCTCGGTATCTGCCACTGTGTTTGTTTTTTGAACCTGTCTGCACACAAGGAGATGAAACCTCTGCACAGTCTGTCGTCAGCTCACTAACTCTGAAAACATTTACTTTACTTTGTACGATCTTTGACACCATCTGATCAAAATGAGACGTAAACGAATCCAAAGAGACACTCCTTTTATCTGTGAGTTGGATTGTCTGCACAGGGAGACGGACACACACTGCACAACATGTAGTTGTTGTCATATTTTAACTCACTAATTCATGAAACCTCTTATTGACTTTGTGATCAGATAGACTGGTGACCCCGCCTCATCAATACCTCAACCTCTATACCTGCTGGTCCAGTCGGGCCGTGGGTTAGGGCATGGTGAGGTACAGCCTCCACACTCATTCATTCATCTTCAGTTCCAGCTGATCCTGAATGGATGGTGGGGTCTGCTGGACCTGTCCCAGCTGGTGATGGCAGGAGGTGGGAGGTCTGGCCTGGACCTGGAGTCTGCTGCAGACACTAACTCATCAAACCTGGGACTCACTTCGGTGTGTTTGGTGTTTTCTGGTTAAAGATCAAAGAATAAAAAACAGCAACTCTAGTTTAATTAAAATGACACCTCCAGTAGGGATGCATGACATTAGATTTTTGGCCAATATCTGATCTGCTGATATTTTGCAATTCAATTGGCCGATAATCAATGCTGATGCCGATATTCCCCCCAACACGGACCTAATGCCAGAGATCATCTAGTGTCTGTAGTGGAATGAACAAACAGAATTATTCTGCAGACTCTTCACCACGTTGGCCTGCTGCCAGATGCAGACAAACCTGAAAATGATGTAACATCAATAATCATTCCTCGTGCAACATCAGAAAAACAATGACACGTCATGTAAAGCATGTCGTATTTATTCATGATGTGTTTTTAAACAAGATACTTGCCCTGGCTAACGCTCTCCCTGGGACAATAATGACAACAGCCATCGGTAATTATATCGGTGGATATCGGTGTAACTGTCTGATACTTCATTTTAAAGCTGATATTGGTCGATACCAATAATGTGCCGATAGTATCATGCATCCCTAACCTCCCCTGTTGGACACATGGACTCTGAAGATGGTGGAGTAGTTGTACTGAGTGATGTGTGTGTTGTGGTGACGTCTGATGTTTTGTGCTCAGGTCAAAGAGACTTCGAGGAAACAACTTGAATGACTTGGTTTTTATTGATGTGAAGCACCCAGAAAACAGCAGACAACTCGTAGGGTGTCAAGCACAACATCTGCATCGACACTAATGCACTGATCAGCTCATCCTGTCATACATCTCCAGTTTAATGATGGCCTTGCCCTCGTTGGACATGGTGCCCCAGACCTCCAGATGGTCTTTGCTGTGTTTCACCCCCGAGCCGTCGGCCTTGTGGCGCATGAAGCCGGCGGTGTCCTCTGACTCGTACATGCGGTCGAACAGCTCCTTGTTGGCCTTGGTGCCCAAGTCGAAGATGCCCACCCCCAGCCAGTTGTCATAGACGTTTTGGTCAAACGGTACGGAGAACATGATGGCCATGATGTTGGTGCACTTGCGGAGTTGCGTGTTGAAAAGCTCGTAGGTGAGGACGCCCACGGCGCCGCATGCTGTGTTGTCATTCTTGGTGAAGGAGCAGACCTCGGTCAGGTTGAGGCGCACGGTGGGCTGCGGGGGGCTGTAGGCAAAACCACTCTCCAAGTGAACCCTGGAGGGTGGAAGAAGTCAACCAGTTTAATCAAAGGAGGAGTGAGAGGGACAGTATCATCAGCAACAGTGTTGGTGGCCTGGAGCAGGAAGTGACCATATTTGGATATGAGGGGGGGAGGAAGGAGGCGGGTCTGACCCTTGAACCTGAGGACACTGTCCAATGAGGATGAGACTGGAGTTCAGAGCTGCTCTCATTGGAGACCAGAGCTGTCAATCAAACCAACCCCACCCTTAACTCCTCCCCTTCTCTCAGTCTAATATCTCCTTAATGATGGACCACCTGTCAATCAGACTAGCCCCGCCCCTAACTCCTCCCCCCAGATCTCTGAGAAGAAGAGTTGACTTTATCTGATGACATCAGAATGACTTGTGGAGAAATGTATTGATGAATATTTCAGGATTGAAGATGAGGATGTTTGGATTGAAGTCAGTTGGAGCAGCACCTGGTGGTTGTTGGTGGTATTGCAGCTTTTTTTGGACTGGCCTCATTTTAGAGTTTTTCTATAAACAGTCTATGACAGGTGGCGCTGGAGGTGGAGCAGATGTTTGAAGGATTTTTTAAAATATAAAGTCATTTAAACAATAAAAGAAGACACCAAACGACCAGTACACATGGAAACAGAACCAAACAAAGAAGAAAAAAGACCAAATTGAGCCACAACAACAGATACACAGACTAACAAAGCACAGCAACAACAACAGGGACAGACAGAAGAACAGGACGAGGAGCGTTCAAGGCGACGACAAAGAGACAACAGAAAGACGCACAAACCACCAGAGACAGAGACAAGACAGACTGAGGGTTACTTACTGTGGGTTGTGGAGACATGTGCTGCTGGTGACGTTGGTGATCTCTATGGTGCAGTTGCGGTTGGTGCAGATGGTGTGGGAGTGGGCCTCTGCGGTGTCGGGCATGGTGGCGGATTCTGGAAACAGCTACGAGCCGGACGACGGAGACAAGACGTGTGAACACAGGTCCAGTACTGTCCACTCATTTCACAGACAAAGACACTTCCACCTTCAGTGAAATCCTTCAAAATAAGAGCACTTACCGTTCTCTGTGTCCGTCGGGCAGGAGGGTGACAGTCCTCTGGAGACAGGTTTGAGTTTGTTCTGCAGACCAACACCAAGCCGCACCCTTGGCCACGCCCCCTCACACCTGAGCTGCAGGTAGGAGTGTCCCACCCCTGGCCACGCCCCCTCACACCTGAGCTGCAGGTAGGAGTGTCCCACCCCTGGCCACGCCCCCTCACACCTGAGCTGCAGGTAGGAGTGTCCCAGCTCTGCACCACACTTGGTAATTTTCCATAATTACAAAACAGTTTTAATTCTACAGGACATGTTTCATGGTTCAAAGCAGCATATTCACACATGTGAAAAGAAAAGAGAAACACACATTAAATTGATATGTTTGCTGTGAAACTTCTGTAGTTTTTTGCAGCTCTCATTTTATTTTTATTTACCTCCTTACACCGTAAAATAAAGTGATGTTTTAACCCAGAACTGGGTAAATATGGGAGTAATGATGATGCTGCTGTTATTCAGTAACAATAAGATGTGGAGTAAATTTGTTGGAATAAAAAACTGAAATATTTGGTGAAACTGATTTTTTGCCCCGATCGGCCTCAGAGCCGGGGCTGTGAAGCTGAGGTGTTTCAGTGATCTTGAGGATCTGCTTCTTTGTTTTCTGCACATTATCTAGATGTTTTATATTTTCTATTTTGCTTTTGATCCTTATTTGCTCCTGTAGGAGTTGGTGTTTGAATTTCCTCCTGGATTAATAAAGTTTTATCTTAAAAACTGTGGTTCTTCACACGTCCATGTTTTTACTGCACAGTGTGTAACATCATTGAAGCAGTGTGATGAGACGTGAGCACAGCAGGGTCCTCTGTGGCTGACAGATCCAGATCCAGATCCAAATCCAGATCCAGATACAGACAGTCAGGTGTGTGCAGCCACACCCGACACGTCTCATGACTCAAACCGTCCGGACCGGTTCCCCCGACAGCTGCTGATAAATGTGTTTTCATGTGTTTTGTTCAGTGGTTCTGTTTGAAGATGTGGTAACTCTGTCGTCTGCACAGTGAAGGAGACACACCTTCTGGCTGTGGTTTGAATGGAGGAGCCGTTTGTCACCGTCTGCCTGCTGCAACATGCACCAACCGAAGATCAAACCAGTCCAGGACAGGACAGGACAGACCTCAGGGTTCAGACAGGAGACAAACCACAGGGACAGAGACACAACAAGACAAGAAGCAGAAGGAAAGAGACAAAAAAACAACCACAACATGACACAACACACGAGACCAGGACATCAGCTACTGAGAGACACCAGAGACACCAGAGACAGAGACACCAGAGACACCACAGACAGAGACACCACAGACAGAGACACCAGAGACACCACAGACAGAGACACCAGAGACACCACAGACAGAGACACCAGAGACAGCAGCTGTTTCAGTGGTCAAGCTGAGACGAGACAGACGCAGGAATCACCTTCTCAAAGTGGTTGTAGGACAGACAGGGTTTGACGTGAGAGCAGGTCCTCAGCTGGACAAAGCTCCAACTACTGCATTCACCTGATGTTTAGAAGTGACTGTGCTGCTGAAGATCCAGACTGTGAGCAGCAGCTTTGTTGCAGGGACCATGGGGCCAGGGTCCAGTACTGAGGACAGTGTCAGGGCAAGAGGGTCCAGGACAGAGACAACCCTGGACAACCACCAGTGACACATCATGGAAAAGGTTCTGCAGAGGATCCAAAGTTTAATCATAAAAACAAAGAAACAAGCTCAATTTAACAAATTATTTAAATGATTCAGTTCATTTAATCATCAGATACAAAGTGGGAATGAGTCTGCATGTCCTCCCACTGTGTCCTCCCGCTGTGTCCTCCCACAGTCCAAAGACCTGCTGTCAGGTCAACTGATCCAACTAAACTGACCATAGGTGTGAGTGGGAGTGTGAATGGTTGCTGGTCTCTGTGTTAGCCCTGTGATAGGCTGCAGCCAGGGTGACCCCGCCTCCTGCCCCATGACAGCTGGGATAGGCTCCAGACCCCTGTGACCCAAGTGTGGACAAGCAGGTGTAGAAGACTGACTGACTGACTAAGTTAGAATAATTACAGAATCGTGTCCTGATGTAGCTTCACCCCTTTTATTTTTTAACCTCTTTGGCGCCATCTTGTGGCCAAATGAAAGCAGCTGGGAGGACTCAGGACTCAGTCATCATGTTCCTCTGCATCCAAACATGGAGTCTTCACAGAACCAGTGGAACGTGGAGATCTGTGTTATCATCCTTTATTGATGTATCTCTCATTTGAACAAACAAACACAAATGTGCTGTCGTACAAAACACATGTTGCACAAACTCCTAAGAAACCGTCACTCATGTCTGTGCAGAAAATAAATTAAACATGGACGACAGAGGGAAACAAACCACCACTGAGACCTCAGCTGATGATGCTCTGATCAGCTGCAGTACAGTACTGTCCTATGATCCAATCAGAGAGAAGTGGGCGTGTCCGTGCCATGGAGGGGGACGTTTCGCGCCCTCGTCTGCTTCTGCAGCCGGACCACACCTGAGCAGAAGTCCAGTCTGTCTCTCAGCTCCTCATTTATGAGGCTCTGCTCCTTCAAACCCTCTAGAAGAGCGAGCAGATTCTTCTTGGCCCTTCGCTCCCGGATGATGCTGTTCCTCTCCCTGCGCTCCAGACTCTCCACTCTGGCCAGAGCTTCACCCAGTCTGACCTTCAGAGCAGCAGGACACGCAGGCAGAGCATAGCTGTGGTCCTGGTGGAAACAGACAGGAACATATCCAGTGGTTTTTCTAAGTCATCGCTCTCAGATGTCACTTCATCTTCATCTCATCCCTCAGTCCCGCTGAGGGTACGAGTGTCTTAGCGTCAGGGACACACCTTCAAACCCACAGTGAGCTGTAATGTACACTCATGTGTCTAAAGTGAGAGGCAGACAGGTCGAGCACAGAGGGTTTACTGTGACCAGCACCTTGATGCTCTCATGTGTTATACCAATACTTACATCGTTAGACTGAGGCTCAGCCTGATGGAGGTGCTGCAGCAGGTCCAGTGGTGGGTTCTCCTCAGGTTCTCTTGGAGCTCGTTCAGTCTGTGATGGTTCTTTCTAAACATAAGACACATAAGACAAAGTGTGAAGTGTCAGGAGTGAACTGTACTTTATCCCTAAACATGCAGACAGAAGAGCAGGTTGTTACAGAAACACTCACACAAACATATGACTCAGAGACATGAATGAATGAATGAATGAATGAATGAATGAATGAATTCTTTACCAAACAGCACACGTACCTTTTGTGAACGAGACGGGAAGTTAAAGACAGAGGGTTTGACTCCATGTCTAAGCCGGACAATCTGTCCCGTCCTGTCAAAATCCTCTTCCTTGAAGTGATCACTGCAGAGCAAGGTCCTCCGTGTGGCCACAAAACCTTTCCTCCTCACCGCCGCCTCCCATCCTCTCCTCAGACCGCTGTCTTTGGGAAACCTTCAAAATAAGAGGAACGCAACCAAGAGACGTAAACAAGTGTCATCCTCGACATTTAGGTTAAGTACACAAGACATATGAAATACATCCAGTATCTGTCATTAATCTTCTAACTGGTCAGTCACTGCAGTCTGAGGTCTGCTTCATTCAATCAGTCAAACTTTATTTATAAAGGGATTTCACACACACACACACACACACACACACACACACACACAGTGGAAGACAAAGTGTTTTACACGTTAAAAACAATCCCTGTGCTCACCCAGCCACCCGACCCTCACACACACACACACACACACACTAAAATAATTTAGTAGATAGATAGAAGATAGAACCAGGTGAGGAAACACCATGAGAGGAGTCGTCCAGACCAGGGGCGGGTTACAGATAACATTACACTTTAACCGCAGTACGCTCCAGACTGAAGTGAGCTGCTTACATTTCTGCAGCGGAGGGATACAACCCGTCCTGTCCGGGTTTATTTCACTATTTAACAACCTTAGTGCATCTTACCTGTGAAAAGTGATTCCCCGGGACCTGGTTTGGATGCTCCGCTCGTTTGAACATCCATAAGCGGCACAAAAGTCCGGCATCTTTTCTACTGAAGCTCGGTGTACGTCACACAGTTGTCTGCTGAAACCATTCAGTAGGATTTATTTGGGAAGTAAACCCGGTATTTTTTGTTTTTTTAAACATCCATCATCCTGGGTCATAGCTACAGGTGTGACGTTTTTAATCAATCAAACCGATTGGAAATCGTAGTCCACTTTAACTGAAGAGTACCTCTTACCTCCATACATGTACACGCGCTGCTACTCCTGTACCAAGATGGCGGCTCTTTAGGCACGTCCTTCTTCTTGTATTTCCGGCAGTTTCGACGCTACTTGGCGTAGTACTGCCTCCCCCGGTCACACTAGATGCCACAGTCTCGTCTCATGTCTTTACGTACAGTCCTGTATCACGCAGGAACTGTAAACCTGCTTTACTGCCTGCTGGTCCCTCCACAGTCACTGCAGCGTCTATGAGCAGCCACGAGTCGCCGTTTGATGACGTCACCGCACAACAACCCGCAGCCCGTCGCGTGCTGCGACGCCAGCTGTAGTCTTCAGATGTCGCGTTCAGCTCAAACCGAAACGTAAACTCACTGATTTTAATCATTTGTTGTCGAAAACCGAGTCTGTTGATGTTTTTAAACCCACGTGAAGAAAATGTGAAGAAGAAGAACCCGGAAGCAGGAGATCATCAACGTTCACACCGAGTCTGAAGGTAAATGATCCTGTTTGGTTGTTGTGAGCAGGACACGAGCTGTTTGTGACTTTCTGTCCGAGTGAAGATGAACCAGTGAAACATGATGTCACTGTCACGTGCAGGACACTGAGAGGAGGAGAAATAACCAGGCTCCATCCAGGATGTCCACATGTCACAGACACTGAAATCTGGGATTAATGTGAAGATGGAGCGAACTAAATGAACTGGCCTGTGAGTGCACACGGTCCTAACTCCTGATTGTTTCCTGGTCAGTTCTCCCAACATTAGGTTGTTGGTGTTTCTCCTCTAAAGTGTCTTATGGAGTTATCTCCATCCATCCAGCTGAGGGTCATGGAGACAGTTCAGGACAGAATTCCATCTATTAAAGATCAAATGAAATTGTTCGCTCTTTGTCTATTGCACATAATTCATATTAACAGGAGTGTTAGTGCATCTGTAACGGATCCTTTGGACACTTGCTGCATTCATGGCTCTTGGATAAAAGATCAGATTTATTCAACAGAACAGAACCAGAACAGAACCTGAGTAAAGAGAATAAAACACAGACACATACAAACAAGGATTTAGCAGAAAACATGTTTTATTCTGAGTGGGTGATGTCCTGAGCTGGTTCTTCCTGAGGGTCCCGGGTCTCTGCTGAGGCTTCTTAACCAGCTCCATGGTGTTAGCTGGTTAGTGGTCCGGCCAGGTCCTTCTCGAGCTGGACACCCAGGAATCCAAAGTCCAGGATGTGTCCACACGGTCCCACTGAGGTATCAGACCTCATGTCCCCTCCTGTAGTCCAGGATCAGCTCCTTGGTCTCTGTGGTGTTGAGGACCGGGTTGTTTCTGGTGGACCATAGGAGGAGACGCTCCACCTTGTCCCAGTATGTGGACTTGTCCCCCACCCCAGAGATGAGACCCACCACCGTGGTGTCATCTGCAGACTTGATGACGGTGGAGTGTGCTGGGTCCAGTCTTTGGTATAGAGCAGGGACTGGACTGTTATCCGGGTCCAGCTGGCCCACCTGGAGGACTGAGAACCCTCCCTGATGTCTCCCACGTTGTCTTTAAGCTCTGTTCTGTCTCCTCACAGACCTCACACCCTGACCCGTCTCCTGCTTGCTGTCCCGGCTCACCGCCTCCAGGGCTCCAGCTCCTGCGGCAGCGTCATGGTGGACATCGCCCTGAAAAGCGAAGCTGCCTGGGTCTGTCCTGCCCGGGGACGCCGCCTGGCTGACGTCTT
>OOFC01048036.1:4506-15140 GCA_900323345.1 Pseudochromis fuscus
TCCCGGCCTCACCTCGCGAGGACCCTGCTGCTTCTGGGAGAGGAGCTCAACTCCCAAATGTGAAAAACAGCAGAGAAAGCCACTCATAGTCATGATTGTTGTGCTTTAAATGGCAGCGAGGAGGCCTGAGGAGCTGTTTTTGGCAATTTGTGCTCAGTGAAATCTTCACTGTGAAGATCCTGCCAAGTGTCTGCACCGCTGGATGGATCTGATTATTCCAGACTGCTAAGGAGCAGGAATTTTCAGATTTGGCTGAATCACTTGAAAAATGTCAGTTTCTATCTTTTTAGGAGCTTGCATATTACTTCTTCAAAATCAACCTTCTGGACATAAAGAGCAACCAGGAGCTGCTGAGCCTCTGCACCACAGAGCAGCTGGGCTTGAACCCCCTGTGCCTGTAGTAATCAATGGGAATGGGTAACACTAAAGCTAATAAAGTCATGGGAGTAGATGATTGGTGCTAACTCCCTGAAGCAGCCTGGACACTAAATCAGCCTCCCTCTTACGCTCATGTGCGGCTGTAATTAAGAGCACATGTAGGAGCGGCAGCCGGTTTAGTAAATACGAGTGATGGCCGCGCTCGGCTGTCAGATCGCTGATCGATGTGACCTCAGAAAGACATTAATGCTCCACAATAAGGTCCTCGGTGAGTAATATTCAGCCCGGAAGAGCAAAGCATGATGTGTTGCTCGTTTGCACCCTGAAAACCAGTCGTTACTCATTTATTCACAGTGGAGTCAGAAAGTATCCGGACAAGGTGTTTGGAGGTGTCCACGTCCAGATTCATCTCCATTACACTTGCTGCTCTTATTACCCTCGGGGAGCATATATACAAAGAACTGTAGTGTCCACAACATTCATCTGAGGCAAATGTAAACTCTCACATTACCAAAAGCATATTTCCTCATGTACCTGCAGGAGGACAGTTTGGGTTTTATTTGTCTTGGTTTTGAGGCAGTTGAAGTGGGTGGAGTTTTGTCTGTGTTGCTCACACTGGTGGAAAAGTGACATTTAATTACACAAAAATCAACAGTAGTGTCTTTTTAACTACATCATATAACAAAACAGAGAGAAAATCAATAAATGAACACAAAAAAGTGTAATTTTCCACCAGCTAGGCGGCCAACATATACCGTTAAATAATGGGAAATACCCAGCTCCTAACAAAGCAATACTTTTTCATCATTAAAATACAGTTTGTAAGTTTCATTTTACACGAGATCTTGTTAAAACTTCCATAATTAATCAAGAAATTAACAAGTCTGTGTCAAGTTACAGAAGCAGTGTTTTTTTTGAACTGACACTGATTTAAAAATGCAATAATAGTGGTAAATTTAACTGCTTCTTCTATTAAATGAATAATTTATATTTGTAATAAATGATTTAAATAAAAATGGAAATGTTATTAGTATTCACAGTAATATGTTTGTCACATTATTTTACATTAAACATGCAAATTCAGTCAATTTTATTCATATTTTTGTTTTTAAAAAATGAAAAAAATCTGCAAATGATGGATTTGTTGTTTGCATATGAGAATAAATTTACAAACTGACTGAGATATTTCAAAGCACAGAGTCGATCATTAGGAGGCAGGAGCTTGGTCGGGTGCATCGACCCCTCAGAGCTGAAAACCAGCACTGAAACATCAAAGTCAGTGTTTGGTTTAAGCCCCGCCTCCAGGAGGAAGCTGTGGTCCTCAGAGCAGCCGAGGTACATTAGGTACCAGGCCACGAGGAACCAGCAGCGACACTGAACAATTCAATTAGAGTTAAACTGCAGCTACATCAGACCTGCTGCAGTCTCTGTGATGTATACTGTATATACTCATCTCTCTGTCACATCCACATGAAAATACTATTTAGTATAATGTCAAATAATACCCAGTAAAATAATAAAATTCAGTTTGAAAAGGAAAATAAGCAGATATATCAGTAGTTTATATTTTGTAGCTTTAATTTGACATGAACTCTGACATTTAGTAAGAATGTGTGAATGTTACACAACACTTCATTTTGTGCTTGTCATGAACTGTATCAAATGTTAGAAACATATTTACAGTACTAAACTTTAATCACTAGATGGAGTGTGAATGCATTTTTCAACAACTTTGATATAAATAACGTACTGTCTCATCTCATCTGTTTTATTTTAACAATAAACCCCAAATTCTCTTTTGAATTAAAGGTAATTTTATGGTTAATCACAAGAGACATGTTAATTCTATTATATTCCTATTTTTGTCAGTTTATGAATATAAAATAATTTTGCTTATTTAAAAAAAATACATTAAAAAAATCAGAAAAATTATGTAAATGGTAACTGCAGTACATTTATATGCGCTTTTATGACCTTAGCTAGGTCCCAAAAGAGCTTTACAATACAACTCATTCACCCATTCACACACCAATGGCTACCGAGCTGCCATGCAAGGTGCTAGCCACCATTGGGAGCAACTTAGGGTTCAGTGTCTTGCCCAAGGACACTTCAACACGTGGACAGGAGGAGCCGGGGATCGAACCCACAATCTTACGATTCACAGGTGACCCACTCCACCACCTGAGCCACAGCCACCCAAATAAAAAATAAAATAATAATAATAAAATAATAATGATAATGATAAAAGCAGCCAAAAAAAGTTGTAGTTAGGAAAATTAAAAAAAATAATAATAATAATAAAGAGTGGACATTTTATTGTACTGTGAGCAGGAGGCACCAGCATCCTCCAGACGGTCCCTGCCTCAGCATCCTCACAGCAGATGTCACAAACATCACTGTGACCTCAGTATTTAAACAAATAAAAGTCAAGCAGAAACGTATGAGTCCAGCAGGAGGGTTTAACTGTATGTTTCATGTGGAAAATGTAAGCCAGGCATGACAAGCCTGGGTTTATATGGTGTAATGTATCTCATATGTGCCAAGCTTTATGAAACACCCAGGATAAGAGCTGCATGGATGTTACCTCAGATCAATCATCACGGACCCATCTGTTCTGTAAATACACACAAAAGAGTCATTTTTAAAACTTTTCCATGAGAAAACTCTTAATTTCTCATCTGTGTCTGTAAGAGTGTATTAAGGAGTTGACCCGTCTAATTCGCTTTGATGTGCAAACTGTAGCCTCAGCTCCTGTGTCAGTCGGACCCTCATGTATCCTGGCAGGACCACTCTGGAAAGCTCATCTGGAGAATCAGAGAAAAGCAGGAATAGTGTCTCCTGGCTCCCGATCGTCAGCCTCAGCCGTCCATCATCATCCTCGAGTCGCACATCTCCCAGAAGAAGAGATAAAAAAAATATCCACGCTGGAAAATCAGCTGCTTTGTCATGTGGAGGTGAAAAATCGGCCCCGACTGTGTTTTCAGAGATTATATTTGAGCCTTTCATTGGAGGCGGAGGAGACAGAGGATGCAGGATCATCATTCACCGCTGCCAGGTTTCATACGGTTGAGGTGATTTAGTAGCGCCGAGAGGCTGGACGCTGTATTGTTCCTTTGTGGGAGATGCTTGGAGAACACACACACACACACACACACACCGGAGGATTATTTCGAATGAACTGCCATGTGTGTTCATGCAGGGAGGTACAGGAAATAGAAAAAAACCAGAGGAAGGTTGTTAGTGGAGAGAAGAATTGAAGCGGGATGAGGGGCAACGTTTGACTCAGGCAAAACAATGAGATTTTATTTTGGTAAAAGAAAATCCTCCTCCTCTCCTTGTGGTCCTGGAGATCTGTGTAGAAAGTGGTTTGTTTAACATATTAGAAAATAAGGAAAACAATCATTACACAATCTGACAGCTGATTTGAACGGTTGTACTTTGTGGACGATGTTGTGACAACAGATGAAACCTAATTAGATCATTTAAAGATCTGCTTGTTGTTCCCTGTTGAACTAATAACGTAATAACAGCTGATAATGTAATACATTTACCCTTTTTCAAAAGTAATATCCCAATAACGTAATAACTGTTACCTTGGCGACCCCCCCTGACTACAGTAACCATAATTAACCAATATTGATCCATTTATAAGGTGCATTGGATTATAAGGTGCACTGTCGGTTTTAGAGAAAACTGAGGCTTTTAGGTGGAGCTTATAGTGCGGAAAATACGGTAAATAACAACATTATGACAGAAGAGGAAAACATTCATACAAACTAAATGGTTAAAATGAATCCACGATGTGTTCGCCTGCAGCTGTGAAGCATCTGAGAAAAACTATATTTTTGTTATAAAAAGTTTAGAACCTTAGTTTTTTCTTCTTTCGTGTCCAGTTTTTGAAACAAATGTGTCAAATGGGTTTCAAACAATGTTTTGAAACTTGGAAATTTTCCACTGTTTTATCTGCAATCTGTCAATTCCCTTAAACACTGAACTCAAAAGCAATTATTAAAAATTTTATTACGACATCGGCACAAGCTCTTCTTATGTACTTTACTTGTTCAGATTCAACACATTCCCCCTCAGTTATTTTTTTTGCTACTGCTCAGCTGCTTATATGTCGCATATTATCCTCCCAGTCCTCTGTCGGTCCTGATTATGTGTGAGGCCATTTTCTGCCCGTGCCCGTGCCCACCTCCGGGCCCCATTATAAACAAAGCTGTAGTCCTGCCTGGCGTCTGGGGGGCCACGCGAGGGCGAGGCCAGCTGCACTGTGAGCACCGGGGGCCTGTCCTCGCCTTATTGTCAGCTTCATCCACTCCTTTAACTGTCCCTAACACCCTGACGGCCCTCTGCAACACACACACACGCATGCAAACGCACATTAACACATGGCTGCATGTGCTTGTTGCTGCCATGCCACCTGTGTATTTAGACACACGCACGCATCACGGTTATTACGGCTGCAGAGAGTCGGGTTGCAGAGTGTCGTGCACCCCGAGTCCAGGTGGAGTACTGTAATGTGCGTCCCGACATTAGGACAACAATACCCTCCCCCCACCAGCGCACACACACAAGCGTGGACCCTCATGTGCACTTTGCATTCCTTTGCATTTCACTTTCTCTAACAAATGCATTTCCACACACCCCGACGACAACCAAACCACTCTGCTGTCTGGAGCGCACAATTGCACAAGGTCAAAGGTCTGTTATTCCAGTGAGAGCCAGCTGAGCGGCCAGCACTGAGACACACTCTGTGGGCTTGTTGCATGTGTGCGAGTCTGCTAACTCGGGGGCTAAGCCTCCACAACACCATGTGTATTTTTGTACATTAGCGAGAGCGCCTTCCCTCTATTTTTGCAGCAGACTGACAGTGTTTGTGTCCAAAGCCTCTTTTGCCAGTAACCCTGTCCACGGTTTATAATTCAGGCATTAGTGCATCTATTCACACCGGACCCAGAGGCCACAGTGAGAGTATGAAAACGGCATTAGGCTACGTGGATCACCTTTCACCCCTCTCTCGACTCTCCTGAGCAGCGCTGCAGGCTTTGGGGAGCTCCACGACACCGAAACCCTATCGCAGCGCCGTTGTTTTGGGGACAATGGCTGCTGGTTAAGTATGGGGCGAAAAGGTGTACGATATCTGGCGTATGTGCCCCACGGTGCCTGTTCTACGGCTGAAAGACACGTTCACAAAATAGCTTGAAAGATGTAAAACAGCAGGAGCACTTGCCAAGACCATAAATCTTCCAACAGGTGAATGTAAGAGAAAAGTGAAAATTTTGCTTCAAAGTCGACCTAAACTTCAAATGGAAACATAATAATCATTTGATCCTGACTGAGTAGCAAATTTTGTTGTGAAATGTACATGAAAAGATATCGTGCCATGTTTTGAAAATCACTAAAACGTGGAGAAGTCTTAACCTTCATTCCAGTGGTATTTTGACTTTGTAACAAGATCTACTGGATCTTCTTAGTCCTGTAAGACACCAAAAGTTGTCCAAATTTAGCTTGTTTGTGTTTACAGCACAGCTTAGTCCTCAGAAAAAGTTCAAATAATGCCTAATCCTGCCCCCAACGTCTTGACCTTTTTAAACTCTTGGAGAAACCTGCGTTCTTAAACCACCATTACAGGGGTGTAAGGTCCATTCAGGAAAACGAGTTTAGTTGTAGATATTGTCTAATTAGCGTGAAGCTTTTTGTACAAACATCAGTCCATGACGGACCAGTGTCAACAGTTTAAATTCTGTGGTTCTTCTTCCAAGTGGTGGTTGTATTTTTATATTAAAGAAGAAATTTTTGTTCGTCCTCAGCCTCTCGTGGAGCCTGTTTGCCTCTGTGGCATGTGGCGTTGTGACGCCCCCAAAACTGTCTCCACGCCAAGAAACAGCCAAGGATAACAGCAGCAGAGCTTCAAACGAAGCTTGTCAAAACAGTCTTTCCACTGTCCAATTTCATTGCCTTGATCCTCAGGAATACCTTCACAGAGGCGGAGGAATGCCTCCTAGACCTTTTCGGTCCGTCCTCCCATCGTCCCGCTCCGCTTCAACAAACACCCCAAAGTCCTGTTGTGTTTGCTCTGAAAATAATCAGCCCAGGGGCCTGTTTTTTGAGCAGCGTGGCGTAATCTCCACAGCGGTGACGTCTCTATCTGCTGTAGTTTTAGAGAAGTCAGAGGATCCTTGGCAGGTTGCTATGTTTTTCATCTGTGCTGTGCTGTTGGGAAAGTGCAAACAGGAGTTGTGATGATCGTATGTTATACTCAGTCTGGGGGGAGGTGGATGGTGTAAAGGTGTTCTCACTCTCACAGGTTCAAAGTTTCCTATCGAGTTTTTCTGCCTCTAGCTCTGTTATCGTCAAACCCTCATCGTCTACGTGTCGACTTTTTGACGTGTACATATCAATATCCAATTATAAATTAATTTCAGTCACACACTGTCATTTCTCATCCAGTTTCAACTATTTTCCTCTCTAACACTGAAGTAATTCAGTGCAGATCAGTTGGCTTCAGCACCACCCAGCTGTGCATTTGGCATTCAAAGACATCCAACTTTTCTGCCAGCTTTCAATTTCCTCCACATTTTCTTTGGGTTGACTTCGCCATTGTCTCTCAGTGACTGCAGCCACTGGCCTTGAGGATATTTAATTTGACCGAGGCGTGTTGCTGCGTGCTTGTCAGTTAGCCAGGTTTTTCTGCCTTCTTGCCCCTTTTCCTCTTCGCAAGTCCGGTTCGTCCAAGCGAAGACTGTTTTTTTTTCCAGATTTATTACCCCACCATTGTTCTCCTGGCCTTCAAAGCTTGTCATTAAGATCTACGATAAACAAGTGATGCAGCAAGTTTCTTGCAAACCACAAATAATGACCTTATGACCCGGGAATTGCTTCAAGTAAATGCAGAAAAGGATTGTGCAGTGATAAAAAAAATAACTTGATTTTCTTTCTAATGCATGAACACTAAGATCATAACACTTGTGTGGAAGGTAAGGCATTCAGGTTAGGACTTTTACACTAACACTGTATGCTCTAAATTCATTCTAAGGCATCCTTAAGTTGTCTTGACTGTTCTACCTGTACTTCCCCACTTCTTGTGACTCCGGTGAAGAGGTCATCATCCACTGAAGCTGAGAAAACAACAGCAAGCTGAGGCCTGGTCAAGCAGACAGGTCAAGGACCTTAAGAGCCACAAGAGGCCCGTCACCCTCTGGGTCATTAATAATTAATGAAACCTGAGGCTGGGACAGGAGGCCATGACTAAACACAAAAAGAACCAGAGCAGCGAGAGCAGAGCTAGGACGTAATGGGGTGGGGGAGTTGTAGATAGAGAAAAGGCCCCGAGTCCAACTCTGGCTACAGTCGCTGCTTTCACTGTATGCTCCAGAGGCTCCAGACACAACAATCTGCACAACCCAGCAACGTCTGAAAACCAAAGAGGGGAGCTGGAGTGACAGATCTGGGTTCAGAACTCATGAGGGGAGGCTGGAGAAAGTGGGTGGAGAGAAAAAGCGCCGTCCGTGGAATGAAAAACAGCATGAAAGTCTCCTCGCTGTTTCCCATGAAATCTTGCCGTCCGTCTATTCAACAATGCGAGCACTTGCCCTAGAGGTACTATCACGCCGAGACCTCCATTACGAGCTCGGCTTGATGAAAGAGTAGCTAAGGGGGGCTTAGGAGGTTTTGGCTCCTAACCCTCCCCCCATCGGGCCAGATATGAAAGAAGATAGTTCAACATGATATTATATAACAAGTAGTTTGGAGGAGAGTCTGTTTGGGCAACCAGATCCAATCTCAGGCTCCATCTCGCCTAACAGGGCATTGTCCAATGTCTCTGCAGTCTTTTGTGGTTCCTCCAGATATTTACTCTTATGCACGTTGATTTTAAGTTTGTGTTTCCTGAAGGATGTTTAAATGTTGTACATGACGTTGCTGACATTCCTTGGCTGCATCTTATGGTGCATCCCTACACCACCTGCGACCACAACACTCTCCCCTCCATCACCCTCGCTGTGTATCCCTGTTGTTGTTGGAGCACTGTCTCACTGTTGCCTGTGGTTTCGTTTTGCAGAGTTCATCGGACGACTGCGACCCGCACGAAGGGATCCACGAAGGGAAGGAGGGCAAGTACCGCCTGCAGGTGACCCAGTTTGTCCAGAGGTTGGAGTACTGGCACAAAGACCTGACAAACACCTTGGTGACCTCAATTAATGTGGTGCCGGTCCACGGCCGTGCTGTGGCATACCTAGGAACCGCCGACGGACGCCACATACAGGTAAAACGTACATTTGCTTGTGAAATACTCGCAGTTTGGCGTGAACAGATCTCCTGAGGTTACAACGGCCGGTGTGGCTTCCCCCTCTCATTGTTCATGTCAGTGTGGCAGGATGTTGGTACGTGAGGAGTGAAAGCGTCCTGCTGGACACACAACTCGCAGTCAGCTGCAGGTGCCCCGGCTAGAGGCAGGTTGATGGGAAACTGTGACCAAACACCAGGAGCTTTCTGTTTGCTCAATTTGCTTACCTTTGAACTGTGCTCAGTGGGCCTCTCCAAAAAAAGCTCCACGTTCCAGTTCCCATCTGAGCAAACAAAGACACCTCAGCCTATCGATGTGCAAACGGGCAGCAGAGTCCACTTATCCATTTGTTTTTAAGCTGCTTTCTCATACAGGACATGTCTGTGTGTTTTTCAGGATTTAAGTCATGTGGTGACTTTTTAAAGTCAATACGAGACTCAATATGAAGTTCATGGTGTTCATGGATGTCTTGGTACCTTGTTTAAAAGACAACAAAGGTTTTTTTTAATAGTACATAAAGTTTTGTAATATGTACTCATTTCATCATCTAAATCAGTGGTACCCAACCACTGGGCGGGGGCCCGGTACTGGGCCGTGAGGAATTTGTTACCGGGCCGCACAGAAAGAACAAATAATTTGTATACGGTAATTTCTGTTGTATTGATTATTAGAGATAATAATTAGAGAGATTATTTTGAAAATCTTACCTTTTGTCTGTGTCTCTTGACACATCAATACACTTGTCTCGGTCACATGATCGTATACGTTAGAAGTCCGCAAACTAGCGAAAATTAGTGAAAAACAAACATATTTGGAGAGCTTCTTTGCAAAAGGGAAACCTGTTTTTTTATGCTGGTTGTGTTGTTTTATTTTCGCTGTATTTATCTGCCACACCTTGAAGGCCGGTCCGTGAAAATATTGCCTACATTAAACCGGACCGTGGTGCTAAAAAGGTTGGAGACCCCTGATCTAAATCATGGGGAAAAGCCATTTGTCTTCAAGTTTATACTGTCCAAAAGGTGGACACATTTTTTGTTTTATCAAGTATTTACTGAGTGCAACTAATTGAAGATAACAGCAACAGGTCAGAAAAACAAAACAGAATCACTGAGTTGAATAAAGGATCACCCCTCAGTGTCAGTAGTGTGTTGGGATATGTCTCTACCAAGTGTGCACATCTAGACTTTGCAATATTTCCCCTCTCTCCTTTGCAGAACGGTTCCAGTTCAGTTAAAGTGTGATTACTTTGAAGGGCGGTGATTCCTTCCTAAACTCACTGCACATCCCTGACCACAGGCTCATATTATTATTGCAGCGCTGGCAGTGATGGCTGCTCTCTGAAGCTTACAAACTGCAGGTTTTGCTGTCAGAGAGATGTCTTTACCGTCCTGTCATTGGCCATTGTAGGAAGTACCGTATTTTCTGGACTATAAGCCGCTACTTTTTTCCGACGCTTTGAACTTCAACACCGGTGTGGCTCATGTATTGGCGGCACGAAGATCGTTAGCTTTTTACAAGCTAGCAAGCTCCGTGCCGCCGATACATTTAGTGTCGTCACATCAGACCCGGTCAGAGTGGACCACATGAAACTGTTGGAATAAATTCAATAGCGGTTTATAGACAGGTGTGTTCAATAGTCTGGAAAATACGGTACTCAACTTCAGCACTTGAGTCAAAGTACTGATACTCAAATCTTACTCAACTACAAATATGAGTTACTTGGTCAAAATGTTACTCAAGTTAAAGTACTAAAGTACATGCATTTAAAAATGCTTCAACATTCAAAAGTACAAAGTAAAAGTACATTTTCTAATATCAGTACATTGCTGTATTGTTCTCAGTGCCCGAGTCAATCACTGATTAACATCTGCTTCCTGTTAATGTGGTATTTTAATCTGAAAGGGCTTCGATGAAAAGAAAACTCCTTCCTGCAGAGTGTGCATAATACTTTGTTGGTTGACTGTTTGGT
>OOFC01048039.1:0-16112 GCA_900323345.1 Pseudochromis fuscus
TGTTGCTTAATCATTGCAGCGCTAAAAGGTACAACTGTGATCTGCAGATGTACAACGGCAAGACACACACACACACACACACACACACACACACAAAATCACTTTGATTTATGGCCCACCAGCGGAGACTTAATGGAACCTCACCTCTCCATCTCTGCACATTGACATGGGAATGTATAACTGACATGTCAAATGCACACACACACACACATGCACACACACACACATGCACAAAGAAGCGATTAACACGTATGCACGGAGCGCTGCGTGTGCAGGGGAGAGCGTACGGCAGCAGCAGCAGCAGATTAATGCTAATCTGGACGCTCCAAATGACTCTGACATTCTTTACATTACCAGCAGACAATGAGTGTCCTCTGCATGTTATTTATTGCAGTCGTTTTTATTACACTGTAACAGGGGGCCGGGGTATAACAGAGGTCAGGCAGTTGTATATGAATGTGGCTGGAGGGGGTGGAGCAAACCAAGAAAGCCACAGGGTTTTAAAAGAAGATTTGAGGACAGAGGTCAGAAAGAGAGAGGAAGAGGAGGAGGAGGAGAGGATGTAAATGAATAAAAATGATAAATAAATGTATGAAGAGTGACAGTGTTAATATTTGATCAAAGAAAAGAAACAACAAACATCCATGATCGATCCTTGCTGACTGTCTCTGATGACCTGTGGGTCTGCTGAATGGATTTACTGACTACAAGCCATCAGCTCTGTCCTTGGCAATAACACCGAGTCTGTCACACAAAAACAGATTAACCTGAATAATGCAGACGTGCATCAGCGCGTAAAGACCCAAACTGAAGCTGTATTACTTTTGAAAACTCTCATATCTTAAAGTCTAATTTGCATCGAAGCCGTGGCGTGACGGTCGGCGCGCCTGCAGCTCCTGAAAGGTTTGTTGTTGTGGATGAATTTATAGCAGGAGTGTTTGGTTGGAAGTGTAACCCAATTCCTTCTGCTCTGCTTTTGTTGGCGAGGAACCCGGGATCCGAGTCCAGCAGCACGACTCAGGACGGACGCCGCGGGGGTGGGACGTCTCAGGACACTCGGTGAAAGACTGAACGTGGTCAAGCTCGGATAAATCACACGGTGCATACACATATAAGGGAAAACACACACACACACACACGCAGCTAATGATAAATTACAAAACACACTTCCAACAACAACAGGGTTACAATCTGGAGGTGAAGTGAACACTGCCCCAAGGAAAAGATCTGAAGACACACACACTCACACACACACGTATCCATACACATAATAGACATAAAACTTTCAGCGAGAGCCAGGAGAAGCAGCTTGTGATAATAACTGTAATCGAAAGCAGACAGAACTAAAGACAGGGCAGGATTCAGAGCTGTACTGAAGGGAGTGTTTTTAAAAGCTAAAGCAAATGGTGGGACTTTTTGCAAATGAGTGACAAGAGAGATCGCCTCTCACAGCTGGTTTCTATTGCTGTTAATGGCCGGAGAGACGGAGGAAAAGACACCGCCAGGCACCGACTCTGACATCCTCTCAACGAGCCACTTTGCAGCGGTTGGTGGGTGGACACAGATATTATATTGTTGAGAAAACACTGGTCGCTCCGCTCAGAAATGGTGAGAAATATGGTGTTTTCATAGTGAAGAGAGAGGATTTAAACACCCACAGCTCAGCACTGCACTGCCAGTTATCCTGCGAACACTTGTCTGACACTGAGGTCTGAATGTGATGAAGTTCTGAGATGTTCTGCTCACAAACCAAAGGATTTTAGAAATTCTGACTTCAAAGATGAGACTGGATGAAATTTGAAAGCATCTCAACGTGAGGAGGAAGTCTGAAAAGTTTTAAGGCATCCATCCGGACGTTGTTCAAACATCTAAACCAAAAAAACCACAAATGTCGACCTCATTTACCCCTTTTCTACCAACCAAGAACTGCTGCTAGCTCCGTGTTGCTATCAGACTTAGCACCAGTTCGTTCCAGCTGCTAAAACTGGTGCTAAGTCATCACTTCCTTGCTGGACTAGAGCTCAGCACCGTCTAAGCAGCGACAACGCCAGGAGCTGGAGGAGCGACAATACAGCTAACGATAGGAGAGTGGAGCATATGGTATCCACTACAGTAACAGGGTAACAGTAGCTTGTTAACAGCAGCTAGCTTGCTCGCGGCCGGTTGTTGGGAACGGCTACGTAAGCAGTGACGTACTGATGTTTTACGGTGACGTGGCCCAAATTGGCTCCTTGCCTAAGGAAAAGCAAACCGGTTCATAGGAGAAACGGGATCTGAACCAACTAACCACCAGGACTAGAACCAGCAGGAAACTCGCACCAGTTCTTGTTTGGTGGAAAAGGGGTAAATGTAGACTTGCAAAACCAGGAACAGCACTTGTATGCACACGATCAGCTCCTCCATTTAAACATTATTACAGTGAGGCTGCACTTCACCGTCATATGCGATCAGGAAGAACATCGTAAATTCCCCAAACTGAAGAAATACCACACGTAGCGATGCAACACTGCTTTGTTAACTCAATCATGTTGTAACTGGAATATCCGCTGAAAAAAATAATTTTTTCATGGACTGATAGTAACAGGGTAACTGTAGTTTGTTAACAGCAGCTAGCTTGCTAGTGGACGGTTGTTGTGAACCGGCTACATAAACAGTTACGTACTGATGTTTTACGTGACGCGGCCCCAACTTGGCTCCTTGCCAGTGGAAAAGCAAACCAGTTCATAGAAGAAATGGGATCTGAACCAACTAATCACCAGGACTAGCACCAGCCCGTAACTAGCACTGGTTCTTGTTTGGTGGAGAAGGGGTCACTGAGGTCTGAATGTGATGAGGGTCTGAGGTCTTCTGGTCAGAAACCAAAGGATTTTACAAATTCTGACCTCAAAAGTGACACTGGATGAAATTTGAAAGCATCTCAACAATCCATCCTGAGGGAGAAGTCTGTTGCAAAAACCTCATGGTGGCGCTAACTGAAAAAACAAGACCTCAGTGTGGAGACATTTTTACACATCTACAGCCCAGGCCAGACTCAGACAGACGACCCAACTGACATTTCCATCCACAGCCTCATCATCATTTATCTCTCATTCACAGCTGCTGGCTGTAATCAGGTCGGTGGCTGACAGTTTTATTGTCCTTGAACTCGGGTTGGAATGAGTCTAATTGTCGCCGGTCCATTTTGGAGCAGGTCAAACTACCCCGAGCGCCGTTTGTTGTTTGAAAGTTAATTTATCCACTTTGGAGAAACCTGGAGAGACCCCCAGGAATAACCTTGAACTGAATTTCTGCTCCAGTGCCCCACATGCAAGTGGTTGGAAACAGCACATTTCATGTTTCTCTGCAAATTAAAATCAGATCGTCGTCGATGCTGAGCCCAGTCTGCACATTACACTGAAGCTCTTGATGCAGGCCACTGCTGAGTAACATTCTTGGCCCTGACAAACAGTAACTTAGCAACATGAAAGTATTTTATTTTAAATGATGGCGAGACGAGAGCGAGAGGAGTAGCGGGGAAGAAAATATTGGCACGCCCTGCCTCGCGGCGCAGCTCAACAACACGTCCAACACACCCAATAATGGCTCCATTCGGTAATAAACGTTCTTTTATTGAGTCTGCATTTCAGCTGGTGAAACGTGGAGCTTCAATCTGAGACAGATACCTGTAAGCAGTGTTTTGTTGACAGAAACAGTCCCATCTAAGTGCTGAGTTATCCCTCATAATCCCTCACATATATCTGATTGAATGCCAGAGTCCTGTTTAGAAATCTCTCGTTACAGAGCGGTGACTTTACACCGCCGCCGGCTGAATGGCAGCCTGATACAGAGCGCCGGCTCCCAGCGGGGAAATCTAAACCAACCGTTTGGATCCTGGAGGTTTAACTCGGGCTTTGTGTTTACTTCCGCTCATCTGAAAGGTCGCACAACAAGTTTCCACAGCTCGAACCACTCCAAACATCACGTTAGGTAAATAGAGACCGCTGTGTCCTCTGTGTTTCATTTTAAAATTAACTATTTTTCCACTGGGCGGGTGTTTCCATCCACCAGGACGGTCACAATGGAAAGAAAATCTGTTTTTTTAAAGGCCGTTCAGCACTGCGCTCCTGCCATACGATCTAGTTGTTGCCTGACTGCTCCTGAGGTCATGCTGCTGCGAGATGAAAACCTAATTGACTTCGGGGTTAGACGAGTGACCCTGGAGAGGAATGAAAAATAGCTGCTCTCAGTCCTCTGAGGTGAAAACAGGGGCTGTGCCAACAGTGTATTGACCAGCTCACTGCTCTCAGCTCATCAACAAAATGAAACCAGCCTCCATAAACGTTTCTATTGTCCAATAAAACTGGATCCTCTCCCACACACCTATGGTTTAGGGGAGTATTGTAAAAAGAGGATTTTCTTCAGCATGCATGAGGCCGTTTAATAGGTTTCTGTATAACGCAGGCTCAGCTTAGCGGATATGAGGGGCGATGAAATCTACTGTAAACATGTTTGCAGGCAGAATGAATTGGAGATTAATTTGACTGCTGGAGCCACATAATCCTTGTTATCCATTAGCCTGCAGAAGGCGCAGTCAGCAGAATGGCTACGCTATCACACGGCGACATCCAGGTGAACACTTACAAAATATAAAGGCATGACGTGCAACAAAACGCACTGTGTAAAGCCAGGAATTTTTATTGATGTACTGTGAATGTATTTCATTTTATAAGTAAAACCTGCCTGTGCAAACCTCAGGAATCCTTGTTTGGCATTTCACCCACACTGAAATCATGTTTTACAACATCAGTCTTTTCACATACCTTTCCCCAAGTGTAGATATTTTAGTGTGTGTGGTGAAATCAGAGCTTTCAGAGCCGCGTTGTAATGTGATCTCAGGACTCTCATTGTCATTTGATCCATTTGTAAGTGCCCTGACTTGTCAGTGCCCTCAGTACTACAGTAGTATCTGACTTTCAGCACATGAACTCCACTGTCAGTGTTACCAACACCACAGTAAACGACTCAAAGGACCGTCTCTCTGCACACAATTGGTAACAGGTTACAAAAAGTGACACTAAAACTAAAATGCCACGTGGGACAATGGGAATATGCAAATACCTGCTCGGGTTTGAGTCCCGGTGGCACCCAGGCGTACTCCTCCAGGGCACAGCCCGAGTCGTCGTCGGAGGTAGAGTTCCTCTGGAAGTCGTACATCAGCTTGGTGACCGTCTTCTCCATCTCTACAGGCATGGCTGTCACTGCATGCTCCTCACGACGACACTTACAGTGCACACAGATCTTCCTGTCGCACCAACACAGACAAGGAGAACATGTGTCAAACCGGTGCTGCATGTACGTATATCAGAGGTTTATTAGACGACCTGTGGATTAGACAGTGAAGCATCAAAATGATGCTGCTGAGAAGTGGGACTTTGTGGAGTGAAATATGTATGCAATTATATATTTTAGGTCACAACACAACATTATTAGGGTAAAAATAAATGCTCACTTTAAGAAACCATAATGTAAATAAGACTGCAGCAGGATGTGATACTGCAGCAGCAAAAGTCTGCAATTAATCCCAGAAAATCAAACAAACCCCAAAGGTAACCTCCACAGGGATCATCCAAACTGCAGCACCTCCCTTAAAGTTTCAGTGTTTGCAGACTCCTCACAATTTTAAAGTCACGGCTCCTCCAACAACTCTCTCAGCAAAACGCCACAATGCTCTGGGGTATCCAGTATGAAGATGTAATCACCAACAGACTATGGAAATGAGTCTAATACACCAAGTGACAGTTATGGAAAGCAGCACTGTACAAACACAACTTCCTGTCGCTGTGCACGGCTCAGGTTGGTGGGAAACACCAGCAGATGCTCTGCCAGGACAGCGCTCCTCTCATCAGCCCAGCGGACCCACCCACCGATAAAATGGAAAAGCATCCATGTGTGAGTTTCCACAGAATAGATGTCGGGAGAGTTCGACACCGACGCTCAGCCTCAGCGCTGCACTTTCATCTTTCCACATGTCCACAGACTAACTTCCAAAGCACTGGGATCGATGCCCGAGCGCTACTCCTGGGAAGAATGGTCGAGCTCATGAGAGGAGAAGAAGAGCCGAATGTGGGTTAAATGCTGAGAGCGTGGATTAAAATAAGCAAATAGGCCACCTTCACCGGGCCTGAAATGTGAAGCTCAGAGACAATGCAGACATACAGATCCCTGTGTTCTCTGAACGCTGCGAGTGGAAACTGGGTGGCCAGAAGGTCACATCCCGCTAACCCTCGCCGCCCCTCAGGCAGCCAAAACAACCAGACAATCCCATTACCTTCCCAGATGGATGCCGGCCTGTCCGACAGACAGCTCTGCGGAGGGGCTTAAGGACGCTCAGGACACTGTTTGACAGACTGACACCTTGGCCGGCTGACGATCTGTTACGGTGTGTTAGCACATATGGCTCCAGAGCAGTTGTCAATCTTCTTCATTTACAGCACTTGTTGAAATGCAGCAATGAATCCAGGTCTGATTGGCGTTTCAGTCCAATCTAGACACACATCAGTTCAAGTGGAGCACACTGTCCTAATCAGCCTTTCTCAACATTTCCCTGCAGCGTGGCCGGGCACTGCTGAGGTCCGTTGAGCTCATCGGGGGGGCGCGAGGCTGCAAAGCCAGGTCTTATTCCCTGTGAATAGCAGCTGGCGCCGTCTCAGCTTTTTAAATTTGTATGTGTGAACTATCTGTTAGTGTAAAGTACTTGGAGCGCAGACAGTGCGACGTGCAGAGCGGGCCAAGCCTCATCTTGTCTCTTACTCAAAGGAGCCCTTCTTATCCAAGCCTCGGTTAACAAAGCACTTAACTCTATTTGACTCAGCACTGATGGAGTCTGATGATAGAACGGATACTGGAAACACAGGGAAACAGCTCGGCAGCCAGTACAAGTAAAACATCCCAGTGACATGCCACAACTAGACATGTAATCCTTAAAAAAACATAGAAATATATATATAGGTCACGTTGGTTGGATTCTCCCTCAGCACTCTTTACCATCCACCAAACACCCAGCGGACTGTTACTGGCAGCTTCAGCTCAACACTGTGCAGAGCAGCTCATCTCTCCTGCAAGGGCAACCACACACTCCACAACCAGCATCCATGAATATTAACAAAATACACCGAGTGGCCACGTATCACTGCCATGAATACAGATGGGTGAGCGGTGACGCGGTGCAGCAGGATAAAGTCATCAAAGAGCTCGTCCGGCAGGCAGAATGGGAGACGGGTGTTTGTCAAATCCCAGTCCCAGCAGCGGGATGCTGTGGCCAGGGGGCAACACACAGCTCGCCTCATTACAGCTTCACCAGCATTACTAATTTAAAGCTGATTTGCTGCAACACACAAATCTCATGTATCTACAAGTACAACACACTCTGGTGATTAACAGGCAGATGCACCGAATGTGGGGATACAAAGGATTAAGCATCATGGCCACTTCTTCTAACGTGTTGCCAGGTAGTCAGGAGTTATTTCTGCCCCGGGCTGAGGAGGGACTCTTGGAGATAGGAGTATACAAATAGCCCGAAGGAGCTGAGTGGACCTGAAGGAAGGCATTTCACACTGCATTCCTGTCTGAGAGGACACATCAGAAACGTCCCTGCCCCACACTTCGCCTGTTACAGCCTCCGCGGAGGTCAAGCCCGCGACCTTTACGGAAACACACCTCTCCGACCAACTCTCTCGGTCCAGATGTGTGATGATGACCTCCCCTCCGGCGATTCACCAAGCTGCTCTTCTGCATCACATACTGTAGACCTACCGGGCCTGTTGCTCCTTTCTTCCCCTTCTGCCCCCATGATTTACAACACGCTTCATGGACATGCCTGGGATTTCCCCTCCACTGTAACTTAATCCCCGAGCTTCCCCCTGTAAGCTACATGATCTCAATTAGATCAGATTTAGGGACTCTGGTAATACAAGTCAAGTACATCACCGACGCCTCATAAATGACCGCGAGGTAAAGAGAGGGAGGTAAGGAGGCGTCTTCTGGAGTGACCCGCCTCTTTCATCCCCCGGGAGATGTAAACGCTGCCGTATCATAGGTCAGTCAGAGTGTGAGGTTTACTCAAGACCTGGGGGGTAAGTTGTTGGATAGCAGTCACTGTGACCATGATGTCAGTGGACAATGATTCACTGTTTCGAGTTAATTATCATCATCCTGCTCCAAGAGCAGCCCTGTAACCAAGGTAATGAGTGGTTTTAATACCTAACCAGGGTCTGCTCTGCCCCTCTGACAGGTGGATAGTTCGTTCACAACTGTTGTAGCTGCAAGTTCTTCAGCAGCTGAGGCCAAACTGATGTCTACAAACCAAGATTAAATTTACTTTTAATTAGAAAACGTGCTTCGGTAAAAGTTGAACCTTAGAAATATCTTAATGTACATTTCAGGATTAATGATAGGGTTACGATAGTACCGTATTTTCCGCACTATAAGCTCCACCTAAAAGCCTTTCATTTTCTCAAAAAACGACAGTGCGCCTTATATGGATCAATATTGGTTCATTATGGCTGCCGTAGTCAGGGGGCGTATGTTGTGATTGCACTAACGTTTGATTTACCGTAGCGGTATCAGACTGTTTCTTTTACGTGTTACTGAATCAGGGAAAAGTTCCCTCCACGTTTGTGATGCACTAACTAGGTGATAAAAAGTTGCACTACCTGTTGTACCTTGCTGTTGGTAAAAGATAAAACTACGTCACTGACGTTACCTCGGAGAAAAAAATAAAACAGCTGTTCATGTAGCTTTGAACTGTGACAAATGGAGTTGGAAATACATTGTTTTCAACGAATGCAGCGCAAATACCAGTAAGAGCTACCGGTACGTACGGTACCGTATTGTGAATGCACAACTAACTAGGCCATTCATTGAAGGTGCGCCTTATAATCCGATGCGCCGTATAGTGTGGAAAATATAGAACTTAACTTAAACTATAGGAGACCATCTGACTCCAGTGTATCTGCTGCAGGAGTTCAGCTGTGGAGGGTTTGAAGCAGGACTCTCATTCTGCTCTCATTCCTGAGCAGCTCCCAAAACCACTGCAGCTTTTCCATGGCATCACTCGAGATGGCCAGATTAAAATCCCATCTTTAAATGGTAGTTGTGCACAAAAGCAGAGGTTGGAGGACACGAGAGGCCGAGCACAGAGGAGAGAACAGCTGGGTGCAGGAGGCAGCCAAGTCCTGCCTTCTCTTTTTTTTTTTTTTCCTGCCTCTGCTTTTGTTTTCTTTGGAAGAAGAAGTGGGGGAAGAGGAGAGACGCTCGCTTTAACCGCCTTTTGTTTAGCAAATGCAACATTTCCGTTAGATGTTTTGAAGAAGACTCTTCAGGGCGCTTCGATGAACAGCTCGGAGTTTCACAAATTGCCAATAAAGGAGCAAACAAAAGTCTTTGTACCGTCGGGCTGCACGCTGCCTTCAGAGCCATTAGGACTTAATCCCAGATAAACAGACCGAGGTGTTCCTGACAAGAATCAGGCTCGACAAAGACATTTTCCATTAGAGGCCAATTAGCAAGAACCTGACGCAACGTGTTGCTGAGGACAGAGATTAGACCTGCATCCACCTGTCATAACCAATTACAGCCAGTCACCAGCCGGCCCTCTTTATTATAATCAGCAACAACATAAATGTAACTTTAGAATTTCAACAAAAGTAACAAATTTGTGAACATAAAAAGTACCGTATTTTCCAGACTACAAGCCACTACTTTTTTCCGACGCTTTGAACTTAAACACCGGTGTTTCTCATGTATCGGCGGTGCGAAGCTCGTTAGCTTTTTACAAGCTAGCAAGCTCCGTGCCGCCGATACATTTAGCCTCGTCACATCAGACCCGGTCAGAGTGGACCACATGAAACAGTTTGAATTAATTCAATAGCGGCTGATAGACAGGAGCACTCAGTAGTCCAGAAAATACGGTAACAGCCTTCACAAGGTTATGAAGACAAATCCGCTCATTTCCACATGAAATGGAGAGTTTTTCACAGGAAGTCGTCCACAGCTTCAAGGGCTGATATCATGATGTTCATTACAGGAAATGTTCCTGGAAGTTACTGATCCTAAGATTCCTGGAAGACGAGCTACTTATCATTTTATTATTACAGAAAATCGAGTTTCATGTTCATGTTTTCAAATTTTGTACAAATTTCTCACCCAAAACAATCTGAAGGTCAAAAGCTTGTAGCGCAGGAGTTAGGGAGGTACTTTCACTTGGAGTGTGTGGCTGCCATTAATCAGCACATGTACAGAAATGTCAGGACTCAAAGGTCAGAGGATTGATGTTTTCTGAATAGTAGCTTTATGCTCATCCTCTCTGTACTGAGCTAACTGAACATGTCATTTTCTCTGAGGACTGAATGATTTGTTTTTAAAGGTGAGACCAAAGGAAAAAAAGATATTTATGTAACATCAGACCAGGACACTTCTTTTAGCTACAGTGTCACTATTCTTGGGACCGGATCACGTTACTTATTCATTGTAAGTTGACTTGTTCCACTAAGTGACACTACTTTAGTCGGGGGTCATGGAGGGGGCAGGCTCTCCAAAGCAGCTCAGCACAGACTTTAAACCATAACCAGACACTGGTGACAGATCATTACTACATTTCTGAGCCAATAACATATAATAAATGGTTTTGGTCCACTAACCTCTGACATGTTTACAAAGAAAACATCGACATTTCTTCTGGTCCTTCAAGGATTTTTTTCTTTTAATTTTTTTGCTGGAGTAACATGTTGACTTTTCTTTCAAAGTGTCAGCGGGAAAACGCAGAAACCAATAAGAAGCAGAATGTTTCCAGAGGCAGTTGTGGATGTCAGAAATGATGTTGGTCTGGCTCTGAGGCTCCTGTCAGTTTGGTTAATGTTGCTCGGAGTCCTGAGGAGCCCAGTGATCCTGCAGCCAGCTGCTGAAAACACATTATTCACTATTTGCCCGTCAGCCCATTCATGTGCAAATCCAGCGGCTCTTTTCACTGCTAAAAGTATGTAATAAGTTACCCATCTCAACGGGTCCATCAGCCGCTATCAGTCTGGTAATATCCTGTGTAAAAGGCGCAGCTGCAGCTATGCCACTTGTTTCCAAAACAGAAATAATTAGAGGCTTTTAACCAAGAGGACTCAGATAATGTCAACATCGTAATTGATGAGGGGAAACATCCTGGAACAAGTCGCTGTGAGGGACAATTGAAAGACTTTACGGAGTCTTATTTATTTATCTGTTTGGTTATTTTGGAAGATACACCCCTTTTGGCACAGAGGCGCACGGCACACTGCAAACATTAGCCTGACCACTGCGCCACAGGGGGGTGGGGTAGGGGGATACAAACCGGTGTGAACACGTCCACAGAGAAAGCCACAGTGCCAGTCCATCAACTCCACATTTGAGTGTTATTTGCTGTCAAAATAACATTAAAGTGTCCACTTGAGTCCACCGGAGGTAACTTGAAGAAGGCGAAACACCAGAAAATGGACAGAGGACTTTATCGGGAGATCCCGTGATTTTACGCACACATTTAAAAAGAAATGATGAAACACATTCGTGATGCATTCTCCGTCTCCAGCCCCCCTCCCCAAAAAAAACAGGTCACCGCGTGCGTTTTTATTTAAATCTAAACAAACACAACGATCATCTGCTGCTTACCTTCTTACAAACTGTCGGGGAGAGAAGCCATAGCCCGGACCTCGGTGGTTGTGGTGTTGCGGGTTTTAAAAGACGCGATCCTCATTGCTGAATTTGTCACACAACTCCACAAGCTCTGCCACGAAAACACACCAGTCTCACTCACTGCGCGATCCGCTCCCCCCTCCTGCTACATCTAACCCCGTCCGTTTAAAACGCCTTTTGTCAACCCCCTTCTGCTCCACGCAAATACACTCAGGAGTTCTGCAAACCAGGAGAAAGCGCAGGCGAGAGGAGGAGGAGGAGGAGGAGGAGGGGGAGGAGGGGGTGACTTGAAAGTACGTAAAGAAAAATCCTCCTCGGAGTAAGTCACGGGTCCAAACAACAGCGCAGATTCCACTCAGAAGATTTTCGATCCCATCGGATAAAAACGCAGAGCTCCTGTGCTGCGGGGTGTGCGGGAAGATCCGTGCGGACTTTCGGTGCGTAAAGCACTGCGCGCTCGAGGTGCTCCGCTCGCTGCTGACCGACCCACTGAACAGCAGCTCTTTAATCCCAACCCGGTGTTAAGCCAGCATCAATAACGACACCACTTCCAGTTTGTCCTTTCAAAATAAAGGCACTGCTGTCACGCCTGTGGAACAATTTGCTTTAGATTTGAATGCAACAAATTGACTCGCTGTGATTTCAACTCCATAAATCTAAATGCTTCACACTTAAGTTATAAAGACGAATGGCATGTGGTGAGGAGCTGTGGAAAAACTAACCTGGATGCCCTGACCTAAGATTTGACTTATGTTTTTTTATTTTTATTTTAATTAATCTATTTTTACAGGTCAATAACAAACCTTCACATTTTTATTTTTAAGCCAAATGACATGTTAATGAATGGCTACTGAACATCGTCCATTTTTACATTTAAGTTACCTCCTATGCAACTGTTATTATACTGGATGTTAAATTATTAATGAATAATGGGTTTAATGTTGTAGATTTTAATTCTGTCCATTTCTGTACAAAAAAAAAATCTATATATTTTTTTTAAACTTTAGTTTGAAGGCCATTTTGTTCACTTCCGGTGTTATTCTGGCTCCTCTCTGATTGGCTTCACACTCTCTCCTCTGTACTCCCTGCATGTTAATATCCCGGTGTGATGTCAGCAAGTCAGCATCCCGACACTGGTGTAATTAGCAGAGTGAATGACTGGTGTTCTGGCAGATTTACATGTGAATTAAACCACTTCCCTGAATCAACTGGCTCGAGGCAAAAAGAGAGAGGGGGGGCAGGGAGCTGACCTGCATGGGGAAGTGGTGAGGTGAGCTCCACTAAACAAAACAGCGCTGTTTTACATAAGAAACAGAGATTAGCTGGAGAACAGACAAAAGACTTACAGACCAATGAAAAGACACTGAGTCCAAAAACACATGTGAAGGCAAATGATCTGAAAACTCCAGCCGCCTAACTCCCCAGTACATCAGTGTTTCAGGCTGAAATTATTGAACAAAGATTAAGACAAAAAAACAAAACTTCTTACAACTATTTATGCATTTGTTATTACATGTTGGGGGGAATGTATAAATATAAAGCTATAGCAGATCAAAATGCACAAACCCCTGCAGAGGCAAAAGTCACATCAGATCTCCATCAACTTATGAAGTTTTAAAACATTCACTTCTTATAAGAAATGGAGATTTTGGGGGATTTTTTTGGACAAATTTTCCCCAAAATGTAATAATTTACTCCAAGGTTAATGCCCCATCTCTCAAACAATAGCTGGGATCTGTTCAAATGTTTTTCTGTAAAGCGTGTGACCAACATGACGAGGACAGAAAACCATGGGACAGAGACATGATCTGCACATGGAGACACTCGGTTCAGCTATCAGCTAATAACACAACCAGCACAATTGTTCCCTCACAGATTGTCACCATCTCAGCTATTCTGGTTCCCTCCTAATCTCTCAAACACCCGCTTGGCTGTAAGTTGTGTATCACTCTGCTTCCTCCTCCTCCTCCTCCTCCAGTGAGTGGTGGTGTTTAACATCCTCCCACTGCTGCTCCTCATTTGTTTATTTATGTAATGCACAATGTGTCATGAAAAAAGGGAAAAAAAAAACACCCATAACTTATCAGATTTGTGGAAGATTTCAAAATGAAGCTTGGAGGATGGAAGTGGGTTAGGGAGTAATTAAATCAGGATTTGTGTATAAAGTGTCCCGCTGCTGCCTGTTGGTCAAACACAAGTTTAAAAAAACCCGAAGGAGATCCGGAGAAGAAAAGAAAAAAGTCTGCGTTGAGATAACGTCTGCTGCGAAACACGAGGATGGATTTTATTTTTGTTTTTGAAAACAGCTGAGATCTCTGAAGGACCTCCTCAGGTTTGTGAGGACGGCTGTGATCTGTATTCAGGAATCATTCGAAAAAAGTGGTGTTTTTCCACCAGCCTACATGGTGTCTACTCAGCTCGGTTGTGTTTCCATCTCAGGAAACAGTCCCTCCTCCTGTAGCTGGTCATCACATGAAGGAGGAGGAAGTTGATCATCAGTAATCTTCAGAATAACTGTTGTGGCGTCACAGGAAGAAGTTTGAAGATTGTTTCAGACGACTTGTTTTTACTTCCAATATGTTGTTAATTCATCAAGTTAGAGCCTGGTTTGAAACTTCCTCCTTGGAGATGTGAGCTCTCATGTTTTTCAGCTGATGTTTTCAAATAAAGTTTTAACGTTGCACTAAAGCCTGTTATTATAGATTGATCTGATCTATTTAGTGGTTTTCTCCACATAGTAGAAACTTGTTATTCTGACTATAACAGCGCAGACTGTCGGCTTGCGGGGACAAATGTTTCCAGGCTGTGCAGTGATGATACATTGACGATCCCGACCAATGGCATTTTAGTACCTGCTTGTACATGACCGGGTACTTTCTTTTGGAACCATAAGAGAGGAGGTACTAAAAAAGTCGTAGCAGGTACCAAGTTCCAGGTACTTTTTTGGTGCATTTACACTGGTACTGCCTCGCTTCGGTTTTAAACTGGCAAAAAAGATATTGAAACTTGGTACCTGGTACAACTTTTCGTACCTCCTCTCCTGTGGTTCCAAAAAACGTACCCAATCAGGTCCAAGCAGGTACTAAAATCTTATTGGTCGGAATCGTCACTGTGTCGTTGCGTCGTCACTACGCGGCACCTAATCTGTCTCCGCAAACACGCCGTTTTTAAAATCGTTGGCAAACCGTGCAGACGTTTTTCAAACAACAAGAAAATAAATGGTATCTGTCAGAAATTCTGCCCGTTGGACGAGCGAAGAGGTGCAAACCTTTCTCTCATTAGTCGCCAACAACTGTGTGTCGCATAGAAGATGACGTCATGAATGACAGCCAGCTACACGGAGGAGGGACTGTCCTCGGCAATGTAAATGCAACCGAGGTGGGCCGATCCGGGGCGAGGTGAAGCGAGGAGGTACCAGTGTAAATGCAACTTTATTGTAGATTGAACTGATCTATTTAGTGGTTTTCTCCACATGGTATAAACTTGTTATTCTGACTATAACTGTGCAGACGATTCCGACCAATGAGATTTTAGTACCTGCTCGTACCAGGAGAGGAGGTACTAAAGAAGTCGTACCAGGTACTTTTTGCAGTGGAGGTGAGGTGGTACCACGCAGTAGAGATGCCTCCTTTCTGACCTCTCACACGTGGCAGGGCGGCTCGCTCTATAAGAAAGTATAATCACCGACTCTTTACATAAGAATATCAGTTACAGCTCGGGCTGCACTCGGGGCCACTCTGCAGGACTTTACAAGCAGCCCTAAGTGACGGTGTCCCGCTCTGGTAACCACCACAGAACCAGTGAACTGGTTTGGGCCGTCGTTCCCCTTTCCCTAATAAACTGCTCCCAGACCTGCAGTGTGCTGCTTTAAATGCCACGAGAGGATGGAAGAAAAGCGTGGAGGCCTGCTCGGGGGACATACCACAGACAGCAGCGGCTGCATGGACTCTTGGCATGCACACACAGCCTCTGCTTGGTAATTTTAGACAGTGAGCCAAACAGGTTCACTCCCCTCCACAGCACACATAAGCATGTTGTAGCTTTTGTCTTCATCAAAGCACAGGATGAGCGATATTGTAAATACATTTCACCCCCGAGGCTGAAGCCTATCGGAAATATGCCAGAAAGTGGGATTGGCTCAAAGGATCTTATCCGACAAGAACATTTTACCGGAGCAGGAACTGATTAATATATTCTGTCGGATATGGTCAGAAAGAGACTCCTGAAAAATCTGCGTTTTTTTATCTTGATTTGAAATGAAGCCAAGATCCCAAACATGGCCTCCTCATCTTTACTTCTCATCTGCTTTTTTAGGAACACCAGTCTGCTCTCCTTTCATGTGGCAAATGCTGATGGCTATCACTCTAGAGTCAACACACGAGGCAGCTGGGACTCACCCCAACAGCTGATAGCTCAGA
>OOFC01048041.1:1877-15968 GCA_900323345.1 Pseudochromis fuscus
GGGCCTCGAGGGCCGCTATCCTGCATGTTTTAGATGTGTCCCTCTTCCAACACCTGATTCAAATGACCAGGATCGTTATCAGGCTTCTGCAGAGCTTGATGATGAGCTGGTCATTTGAATCAGGTGTGTTGGAAGAGCGAAACATCTAAAACATGCAGGATAGCAGCCCTCGAGAACCAGGATTGGATACCCCTGGCGTAGAACCAGCGCATCTCTCCTTGCCTTGGTTGTGTTTCCATTACAGAGGATAGTCCCTCCTCTTTGTAGCTCAGGGGTCCCCATTCCTGGTTCTCGCTGTTGTTTTGACTTCAAATATCTTGTTAATTCATCAAAGTAGAGCCTGGTTAAAAATTTGCTCCAACGTTTTTGGAGATGTGAGGTCCTGCTACAACCTCTGAGCACCTGGTCCATCGACCAGGTGCTCAGAGGTCACGTTTTCTGTTTTTTTTTATCCAGCTGATGTTTTTAAATATAATTTTAACATTGCACTAAAGCCTGTTATTGTACACTGGACTGATCTATTTAGTGTTTTCACCCACATTGTAGAAACTTGTTATTCTTTGCAGACTGTGTTGTTGCAAGTTCAAATGTTTGCATGCTACGCAGTGATGATCCGACGCAGTCACAATTTCAACCAATAAGATTTTAGTGTCTGCTAGCACCTGAACGGGTCCTTTTTTGGACCCACAGGAGATGAGGTACTAAAAAAGTCGTACCAGGTACCAAGTTCCAGGTACTTTTTGCCAATTGAAAACCAAACCAAACCGAGTAGAGTCAAGTTGAGGTCTGCTGGTTCAGTGGAAAAGCATCATAAAAAGGATTATAATGCTGCAACAAATGGTTAATACCCCCAAATGTACTAGTCCTGTCTCAGTTTCTGTATTACTGTTATGAGTCTGGCCATGTCTGTGAGATCCTCAGTTACAGTTAGTTACACTGTAGATGTGCTGGGACTGCTACATCTCTGAAGAGGGAGAGAGTGGGAGAACAGGTTGCAAGGAAACATCATGTGGGGTGAGAAAACAGGTTATAAAAAAACAAAAATGCAGTGGTAGACCCACACATGTCTTAACATGACAAACATGAACCTGAGAGGCAGTATCGTGAGGAATAATGACACACACAATAATACAATTTTGCAAGGTCCTAATGTTCACATTATTGTGTCCCTGTATATGTTTGAAGAGGACCTATTATGCTCATTTTCCAGCTTTATACTAATAGCGTTGGCCTCCTCTAGAGTAGTTTTGTACAGACTGCAGTTCAAACAAAGTTAATATTTGATTTATAATGGTCATTTGTGCAGTAACTCTTTTCATCCTCTGTAACAGGCTGTTTTTAAACTTTCACTTTCAATTGCTAACATTAGCGAAAGTGAGAGGAGATGAAGTTGACTCTCCAACATGTGACTTTTATATACAGTCTATGCTGTAAACAAACAAATACAAACTTTTCAAACCACAACCTGATCCACAATCAGAAAGCAGACAGCATGAATGTTTACCACAACAAACATCACAGCAGGATGTTCGTGCTTGGTAAATATTACGCGTATTAGCAGCTTACAGTGAAACATAATGGTGGAGTCAGTATTTTAATCACAAGCCGTATGTGAATGTTTTATGTATGCCCATATTAATGTGTGGGAAAGGCTGGAAAATGCTGACTGAAGCGGAAAATGTTGCTGTGAAGAAAAACTGAAGGTAGCTAGTAAAATCTTCATGCACTGGTGGTTATTTATATGCTGCAGTACATGAATGTATTAGTATTTAGGAGAGGGGAATCGGAGAACGCGTTCAGTTACCATGACAACCGTGATCTTCGGAACATTTGTGCGTCAGACTTTCAGCCGCACAACAGATTTGTAAAACCGAGTGTTTTCAGGAGGCTGCAGTCTGAGCACTCAGAGATACCACAACATCACTTCACCTCCTGATCTGAAACTTTGCCACATGCAGCATGCACATAAATATCATCATCACCTGCTCCATGCTTGACTCCGTTTTTTTGACTTCAGTCAGCATTTTAGTGCATTTTCAATACCAATACCAGTTTGTCCTAATGAGTTGATCTCCAGATTGGGAACTATCTCTGCAGACTGCCACCTCTGAAATCTTCCTGTCTCCCTGAGAGCAATGCAGACTATTAGACCAACAAAAGCAATAGTCAAGTGCTTGGAAATATGTTCAAATGACAACATCCAGCAGGAATTTCCCATAAAAAAACACAGTAGACTGCATTCATCCAAGCTGAACACCTGGTCAGTAACAATAGGTTGTACTGTGATGGTATCAAAGCATCAAGTAAATGTTCTTCATATTATCCTTTATATTATACTGTTCTTTCTTTTTAAATAACTGTGGTTCAACAAGAACAGAGATTTTTGGACCAGACAACATTTCTTTAACTCTCCACTTTTTATGTACAGGAGTCACAAGCCTCTGCGGCTTCAGTCTTCAGTGTTTAAAGATGTGTATTTGCCCTGAGACGTCCTCCTGCACACAGAACCACTGTGGCACTGAGCTTTTATGTAAACACATTTCATTTGTGCATTCACAAATTGTGCTAAAAAAAACCCCCCAAAAAACATCAAATTGCTTAGAGAATCCAAAGTATTTTGTTTTTTACTTTTTACACCAACGCTTGTAAATCTAAAATTATTCACTTCAGTATCACACAAAACAAAACTCAATTAACATAACAGAAAAAGCAGACAGATGTATACTTGAAATAAAACAGTTGTAACTAAGTGATTCATCTCTAAACAAATATATATAAAGCTCTAAAAATGAATAAAAAGCTACATACAAAAAAGCAACAACAATGATCACAAACCCTAAAATGGCACAGACAAAAAAAATGTATGTACTGTTTTAAACTGTCATGTCAGCATCAAAACAAAAACACACAACTTATTAAGTCATTGGGTTGTGTGATATGACAGTAAAAAGAAGGTTTAGAAAAAGCTTTTTATACAATAGATTATTATTACTATTTCAATCCAGTATTCCCGCGCCGTTCGAAATAGCAAGGGACATATCTGAATTCTATTCTAATTTTATATTTCTTTAAAATAAAAAATATTGTGCTGCCCATTATATGTAAAAAGTAAAAATCAGAATAACAAAGAAATAACAAAAGTATAAATGTATTTTCTATCCATTGATAGTTTGAATGTCTTGAAATAAAATATCAAATCACTTTTAAACCCCAAAAATAACCAATAACACACACTTAGATTTCTTTGAAGGATTTCATTTTCCTACACGCCTGCCTACATGTGTACACAGAATAAACTGCACTGAATTCAAACCTCTGGATGATGAAGATAGTTACATCTCCAGTTGGACGTCAACTACACAACTTCAGGAGTGATTTTCCAAACCATGCAGATACTGAGATATAAAGTTTGTTATTATCTGCAGTCGGTCTTGGTGTTGTATTTTTTGAATGCAGACTGCATGCAGTCACAAAATAAAGTTGTCAGTAGCTTGTGTGCGACAGAATTATCTGGCAATATAAGAAATATGCTATTCAGACTAAATAGGAACTTAATAGTTTTTGTACTTTTCATCTACAGCTTTTAAAATATGATCATACCAATGTACCCTTTATTATAACCTACAGTAAGCCACAGTGGTTTATTACAGTCTGCCACTGAGTCATGAGCCATCCCAGTGCATCTAAAATAATTTAATGGTGCAGTGGCGCCTCCTTTCATAAAACAATTCAATTATTTTTACTTGTAGTGTCATTAATTCAAGTCAGTAAATCATTTGAAAGCTCCTGTATCCTCTGTGGTCAAATCCTCACCTGCTGTCGTGATTTCAAAGTATTTCAGTCCTATCCACAGTCTGTCCATGAATTAATTAGTCCAACCCTCTTCACACAGCACTCTGCAGTTCAGCATCTGTCCCCTTGACTCCTACCTGCTGCGATCACAGGATTTCACTGAGGCTGGGAGAGCTGCTGATTAACTGACACTGTGCTTCATGATATTTTATTACTGATACCAACACTTGCAAGGAAGTGTGTCTTCATTTCTTCCAGACTTATGTTTAATGGAAGTTCTGCTTTTTGCTGCTGAATACCTCTCTGACTATGAAATAATGGCAGGCACACACAGCGATGGTTTGATATTACTGTGCGCTGACTCTAAATGGAGTTCTGTTCTGAAATCGTGGTGTCATTAAAATGAATGACTCAAGCAAACTTATCTTTAGCAAACATCAGCTGACAAATGAATCTCTTGAACTGTGAAAAGTTTCAACACCCACAATTCTCAGCAAGTGACTCACTCTGCCGGTAGGGCCAGTGCAATGTGTGACATCAAAGTGGACATTGTTGGAAAAATAAATAAATTCAACTGTCGTATTTTGGACTCTTAGAGAGGGAGCTCTGCCTATTGTTATTACTCCAATCCAAATCCTTTCACTATCACTTGGAGCATTTTATTGTATAATTTGTTATAATTTATTGTTATATTTCTCACTCCTTTCCCTTTACCTCAGATTATTTGTATTTTTTCCTGCTGTTGTTTTACAGGGGTGTGCTGTGAGTCTGGAGAAGCATGAGAAAGTGAAGATGTATGTTTTACACTGTTGATTTTGATTGATTTGATTGGTTGGTTCAAAGACAGTGTGTGAATTAGAGGAGATGGCGACTCTGTCAAGAACTCAGGGATATGTAACGTTAATGGGATACGCTGTATTGGACATCAAACTGAAATTTTGCAGACATTTATCTTATTGTAAAATCTGTAGTGAGAAATACTTCTTCATAACGTGATGATTTCAGAGATATTACTCAGCGTTGACACACATTCTGTGTCACAAAGTCTGAGACTCACTGATCTTGCACTGACTTTATAAACAAATGTCTGTATCAACCCTCACATACTGTTCAGGTTAGATTTGACCTGCTTTGACATTTGACGGCAGTAAAAATTCACTTAATGCCATTTTTTTCATTCTGCTTTTCCTAAAGTGACCCTTTTTTTTTTTTTTTTTTTTTAACTTTTGTACAGGTGCTATAATTCTTTTGTACATTGAGGCTGTTTGGGGTCAAATTTGACTGATATCTATTAAAAACTATTTTAGTCCAACCAGTGAGGGTCAAATCAAGATCAAAATGATGGTTTTAGGGATTCCTGAAACTGGGAAACTGTATACATGCTATGACTGTGAGTATTTTTTTTAAATGGGACAGTGGCTGTACACACAATGGACACCCTCACTGCTTTCTGAAACATAAATTAAGGACTGACGATCCTATTATTAATGTCAAGATAAATAGATCTGGAGTTCAAAATTTGATATAGACTCTTATTATACCCAAACCGTGCTGTGAAGGCATCAAATATGAACAGTATGTCAGGGATAAATACACTTTCTTTGTCAAAGTCAGTAAGAAATCATTAATAAGCCAGATTGTGCTGTCTGGTCTATAAAAAATGATTATTGTGATACTGATTTTGATTCCCTAAGATAAGGTGTAGAAAGATGTACAAATGAATGAGTGCATTGCTACTTCTGGTGCATGTGTGTTGATCTCCGCTCCCTGTACGACTGGATGTACTATGACAGTTTTAATTTCTGCTTTTTACTAAATACATGTGTCATTGATTTTATATGTATCACATGCTGCAGAAGAACATGTCTTAATCACTGTCATTGGGAAAACATGGAGGCAGTGTGGACTGTGACTCTGTCCTTATTTCTCACTCTGTATTAACACATGAATCCTGAGTTTTACCTGCATGTTGCAGGCCTGATACGCACCGTGCATGGGTGTGTCCTGTTTAACATCAGCACATTTCCAGCATTAAAAGAAAAAAGCTGTGTATCATGTACTAAAAGTTGTCCTGGTTCTGGTTTCTCCTGGGTAACATTACCAGTCCAACCAGGAGGACATTAGTGGTGCAGAGAAGTGGTTAAAATGCCTCAGATGTCAGTCAGTGTGCAGCCGGAGCTAAAGTAGGAAGACACCTGAGAGGGAGGACCTGTCCTTCCCAGCAGCGACACTATGGACTCTACTTATCTACACACAGCTCTGATTGAACCCCTCATAACAGCACACACACACATTTACAGGTTATTTCCGTGCTGTGGAGGAGCTGATAGTGATCGCAGGGTTTGAAGTGGAGGTGATCTGGAGAAGAGGCCTTACCTTTTTTTTTTTTTTTTTACCGCTCAGTGTCCGAGGACTTCCCTCTTCATCGGTGAGTTACCTGACTCACGCAGGTGTTTTCAGGAAGATCACAGAGGGACACAGGAACTAAACATAGACCCGTGTCACTGAGCGTCTTCAGCTGGTAAACCACACACAGGAGGCTTTATATCCACAGTATGCACCGCTGTAGATTAAAGACAAAATGTATAGTTTACAGGAAGTTTGAAGAGATTCCAGTTGTAGTGAGATCTACTCTGTCCTGCTCGTACAGCGTGTCTGACCTGTCCTCCTCATGGTCCTAGTGCCGCTCAGGTACACGTCCTCTGGGGACTCACGAGCAGGGACACGCCCAGAAACACTGACTGAATTAATTTACGGAAGCCCTAAAAGGACACGATTAAATACATTTTATAGTGTCCGTTTTGCCATGATAATAAATTCAGGGGTTTTCTTTAGATCTTGAATTATTTTTCTCCTAATTCCTAGAAAACAACTGTTTATAGGATGATTTATCTGTTATCTCAAGAAAACAAAGGTCGTTTTCATAAGATAACAAGATCCATTTGTTATCTGGAGAAAATGAAGAATAATTTATTGTAATTCTTTTATTTTTGGTATGTTTTTTTAAGTTATTAAGCACTTTGGTCAACTTTGGTTGTTTTTAAATCTACTATATAAATAAATTTGACCTTGATCTTATCTCATTTTCTTGAGAAAACAAACTGATTTCATTATCTCAGGAAAATGAAGGTGGATTTCTCGAGATAAGAAGATAAATTATGCAATAAACAAAGTTTGTTTTATTATGGCAACATGGAGAACATAAAATGTATTTAATCATGTCCTTTTAGGGTTTCCGTAGGTTTCTGAAGATAGTGAGATAAATTATCCTGTAATCTTGATTTAAAAAAAATTGTTTCCTCAAGATAACAAGAAAAATAACTCAAGACCTGGAGCAAACCACTGAAATTAACTCATTATCTCGGCAAAATGGAGAAAAAAATGTGTTCAATCATGTCATTTTAGAGCTTCCATACCTTTTAGAACTTAACTAATTATCATATTATCCTGTTATTTTTGGTTATCTCAAGCAAACAAATTTTATTTGCTTATTTGCAAATAAATTTTATTCGCTTGAGATAACTAAAAATAATACAAAAACCAATGAACTCATTATCACAGCAAAACGTAGAAAATGAAATGTATTGAATCACATCCTCTTAATCTATAAAATCTTTGGTAAATACTGAAAAATCATCCAAATATCTCAGAACCCAAGTGAACATCTTTAACATTTATTTTAGTCTAAAATCTAAACATCCAGTTTGCTTTCAATTAACACAGAGGAAAAAAATCGGTCAATTGATTGATTGATCGACCGTGGCACAGCCTTCAGTTATATTATATAATCTTAATCAGCAGATAAAATTGTTCATTTAAATTTCATTTTTTAAGACTATGTGTGAAATAAGAACTTGTGTACATTTTGATCAATAAAAGGATAAACTTCATCCACTAACATCTTGTAATACAATTGAAAGCTCCATGCTGTTTTTGTCAGCTGTGTTTGTAAAGTTAAAAAAACGAAGAATTTTATCTCAGTCGTACTAATGGAGTGAAGTGATTTGGAGGCTCTTAACGCTGGCCGTGATTTTGATTTTATCTTGTTACTTGGATCAATGAAAATGTGTAAATGTGCAGGCAGTTGTAGTTTGGTATGGGTAGAGGCTGCAGCTGTCTGTGCCTGATATCAGGAAACAGCATCAGTGAAGGAGCAGTGGTTAGAGAGCTGGGAGGTTTGATCTCTGGATCGATGAGATAACTGTTGGTGATGAAGCAGCACTGTTACAGTCTTTGAGGTGGCAACAAGGTCCCTAACCCCCAACCTGCTCAGAACCAAGTCATTAATAATTTCATTAAGTCCCAGTTATAGTGAATACATGCAACAATAGTTTATTTTCCATTGTCTCTTTAAGTTTCACATTTAGATTTTACCTCTGGATAAAGCTCCCCTCCAATTTGTACTGAGGGCCTTTCACCTTGTACCAGCCTCTTATTGAATCACAACCTTCCTGCTGTTTTCTGCAAGTTCACGAGTGAGGCACAAACCATGAAGAGGCTGCTTCCTACTTTCTGAACAAGGACATAGCATTGTCTTGAATCATTTCTGTTGCATCAAGATGTAGTTAAGAAGGGTTTAGCAACAAGGTTGTCATCCAATCTCTAATTTACAGTTGTAATTAGGTGGAAGAATAAAGTCTTTTTTTTGCTGGTGTTTTCAAATCTCGAGAAGATTAATTGTATCTAAAAGTGTCTCTTATCTGTAGAGCTCAGGGTTGTTCATTCTGGCCTCACAGTTGTTGAGCTGCTACCGAGTGATTTAAAAAAAAAAAAAAATTTCAGGTGGAAATAAAAAATAAATAAATAAATAAAACAGCCTTAGGGTCAAGGCCTACATGTGTGTAAGGCTCATTTTACAAACAATTGAAGGGCTGTTTCTCTTTTAAATTTTCCTGAAGAAACCTGGATTCACTGAAACTTAGTAAGTTTGGGAAAAAAAAAAAAAAAGACTCGGGGTGATGAAATGTGAACAAAAATCAAGATGCATTATTGAATGAAGACATTTACAAACAAACTGGTGTGACAATTCTGAGCCTCTATCAAACAGCTGTTATATGCAAATACATACCTTTGAAATTTTAGCTACTTTGTTAACACACATTTTATTGCATTTGTCCTGAATTATAACAATTACAGACCTCGAGTGTATATGATGGTTGACAATAACTGCACCTTTAATGTGGGAGTATATGAAATACTGACAACTGAATGAAGAGGAGAGACAGATGTGTCATATGTTAATGTGTGTTAACAGCAAAAACAATGTGTCCTTCCCTTTTTTTTCCCCTCTGTACAGGTTTGAACTGGTTTGACATTCCCGCTTTAACAGCTCTGATTTGGCGACTAAAGGAAACACCCAGAGAGTGGCAGACAAACCTGTTTTACTTTTTAAATTAGCCTCAGGGTTTCAGCCGCACACACTGTGGCTCAGCACAAGTCCCAGTCGTAACATTTAATGAGTTTTTTCATGCTCAGGAACAGCAAACAGCTGCGTGTTATAAAACATGACCAAACTGTACAAAATATACCATTACATTCTCTCCATTAACTTCATAATACCAGAGCACAGAGCGTCGCCTTTTTTATATTGTACTTATACAGTATAAACATTAGTAGACCATTCACTTTTATACATGATCACTTTCATAACCCAGCTGTATATTTTATCTACATATGACACAGGATGTTAGTAAAACCATGTACATCTGAATTCAAACCACTGTAGTCTGCTGAGTGTAGCACTGATGAGAGGATGGATTGTACCAGCTTTCAAAGGTAAAGATTGTCTTGTGTGCTACCAACTGTTGTTTCATTAAAATTGTATCTCTTGGTGATATTAGTGATGAATTCATCTCACCCACACGTTTCAGATCTTTTACTGGCACCGTCTCACTCAGGTAGAGCTGACAAAGTTCAGGGTCCTAGTCTTCGAAACTCAACTAGCAAACTGCTGTTATCAGGCTAAAATGATTCATTCTCAAAATTTATCATTTATTGTTCAAAAATGCTGTGTCCTCATGTGTTGATCTGGTTCTGTGGAAGGTGCTTGTGGACTTATTCATTAATCCTGAATGACTGACGCTCTTATTTTGAAACAAAGGAAAAATGAGTAGAGAGTTGAAACCATGGTCAATATTAATAGAGTTGGTTAAGTGCCAATCATTGGATTGCATGTACATTAGTGAGGTGTACTGGGAATCCTCCCAGCATGCACTGGGGCACATGAGTCTCATTTTACATGTGTTGAACTTGCTTTGTCTTATAAGTAATGATTGGTGAGACTGTGACTAGTTGAAATCCTGATCCTGAAGCCTCATTAGGATGTAACTTTAATTACAATAAAACCATTATCAGTGACGTGAGTTCTTCAGTTAATCATTAAATAGGTTCAACTGACACATTCCAATTTTAATAGTAAATTAAACATCATGTGATGCGAATCTTTTAGTTGAGTCTTTTTGGCCTTTGTACCACTATAAACTAAACTTCACCTTTTTCTTTTTTTACTGTACAAACTTTCCATTAGTTGTATATTTTCTTATGTATACAGTAAGGTACCCAGATCAGTATTTCTCAACAACCTGCCTATTCACATCTGAAGTCATAATTATATCAACACTTATGAGAATCTGAAAGTTAGTTGAAATGTGATTTCTAGCATTTTCTCTCTCCAACGATCTCTGAGCACTAGAGCTGCAGCGCTAACAGGGTTTTACTTGTCAAAAAAAATTAAAATAAAAAAGATTTGGACAATATCTGGTTCTTGCTCATTGGTGGCTTCAGTGTGTTTATGGCCCCAAGTTGCTTTTCCAAATAAATTAAATGAATGTAACAGGTTTAAATCAAACATCTTTGTCACAATCCAGCTGTCAAGATGCCTTTTTACACTTTAGCAGTTTTGGAACCAAGGATTTGTTATCCTGGCCATTCCTGGTGAATTTTCAACAGTAAATTACCACACAAGTATAAAATCATCAGTGTTTTAGTTTGGAGGATTCAGTCATCCGGTGTAGGGAGAACAGGACCCTGGTCGACTCAGTAACAGTGGATATGTGTCTCTACTGTGAAAACATAGTTACTTTTTTTTCTACCTTTGTCATAATTCTTCATTTACTTACATGTGCAACAACAGAAAAAACTGTTAAACATGTTAAAAACAGTCAGAGTCAATAAATAGTGACAGAGAACAGTGCTGTGCAGATCATATAATATGAGACCTACTTTATATAAGGCATCAAAGGAGCACTGAACTCACCCATTTGAATGTGTTATTCCTAAGTCTTCTCCTCTATGATGACAGTATGATTTTTAATCAGATATAAAATTCATTTGGAGTACTGAGTTTTAAAAAAAACAACACAATAAAAAGAAAAACTGACTGCAGACGTCTTCATTATATTTACAACTTCATCGGGTCAAAATTTTGTCTTTCTTCAGAGGATGTTGGTCAAAATAAAAAATATATATATCATTAAGTGGTATATTCTATTAAGACAACTTCTTCTTCAAAGTCCAGTGTTGCTGAGTCTCTCCTGGTAGTAAACGACTATACTCCGATAATGCTGTAAACAGGATGTGGACGGCGGAGGCTGGTTCAGACGTTGGTGATTTCCACGCTCTTGAAGGTGTGCATGGGGCTGCCCTTGGCTCGGGGCACAGCCTGCACCCTGGCCTCTCGGGGCAGAGAGCCACAGCTGCCGTGGAAGCCCAGGGTTCGCTCCACAGAGTGGCTTTCTGCTCGAAGCCTCAGGGGACTCTGGGAAAATAAAAAGGCCGAAAACTTTTCTGTCAAGACTGTGAACACTGAGATAAAAGTAAAAACTGCTGAATACAAACTCCCAGACAAGAGCATCCTAGTGTTTTATGTTTATTTGTTGTGTTTAATCTCAGCCTCTTTAGTTTGATTCTAGCCTTTGGTGCATGTTATTACCCATTTATTGTTTTTGTTTTTCTGGCAGATGTCTGTTGTGTAGTTTCTAACACAGATAAATACTGTAGTAAACAGCTAGTTGACTTTGTAGCTGATTTTTCAGATGCATTTTCTTAAAACAACAAATATATTTATAAGAAGTGTTTTGAGAATGAAACAGTTTAAATCCTAAAGTCACACTTGATTTTCTTCACAGTAAAAAGAAATTACCTCATGATTTACAAAACAGATGTTTCCTCTTTTTTCCCTAAGATCACACAACCATGTCCCACCTGAATATTTCTGAACAATACTTCATATTAAAGAGCAATATGCTTTCAAATCTTGTTTAATGACAACACCATGGTGCTTTAAAACACAATTTTGCAACAGTGTCACTACCACAACCTTTTAATAGTAGTCAACAAGAGCAGGTAATTACTCACTATGACAACAGACACCGTGGTATGTAAGGCGTTTTGCAGTCTTGTGCAATAATGCGTCCATGTTTTTTTGTCCAGGGTCACTTGGATAATGCTGTGCAAAGGTTTAAGGCACTAAAAAGCTTATTTATTAATTAATTTTACTACATGTACATTGCAGCAACAACAACATCTTTGATAACGTTGTTCCTCTGTGGGCTCAGGCTGCTTCATTTAGGATGTACCCTCTACCACTCTGGCTTTATGTTACTAGACTACACACTATGAATTTTGAGCCAATCAGATGCCTCCCTGGCCTGGTTTTATTGCATGATCAATAACATTCTTAACATCAAAAGTTTTGTACCGTACTGTATATTTCAGCCTTTGATATTAAGATGATTTAATTATGAAATGAATCGATACCTTTCCTGCTCTTCTTACAGACATCCTCTCATCAGCAAAGCGGTTAACAGCCACAGGCGAAGACGACCCGATAACCTCAGTGCCCTGCTCTGCATTACTGCAAACACATAGCAGAAACAGAAATTCACTTGAATATGGCTTCATTCAAAGAAAGAACGGTGTCTAACGAGGGTCAAAAAGTTTTACCTTTGAGGGACAGCGAGTGATTTCATCTCCTCGTACAGATGTCGATGAAGCATGTGTTTGTTGCTGGGGATCCCCAGAGCTTTGGCCATGGCGTCTGTGTCAAAGGACTGGTCCATAGCCAGCACTGCACCATGAATCCCTTTACCCTGAAGACTGTCTGCAAACTCCTGAAGAGCACCACAGAGAGGCAGGACATCAGAGTCGTACTGTGTGCGTTCTCACAGAGCAGGAAAATAACTACGTTCATGTCCTTGCTTCAAAATTTAAGCTTAGCAATTACAGGCAAACCATGACAAAACTGCTGCATGTTGGGCAAAAATAAACACGTCAAGATTTAGAAAACTGAAACTAAACTATGGTATAATATTCCTTTCTGTGATTTTAGACCCAGAAAAACACTCATGTTGTGTGGTCTCTTTCCCGGCACTGTATATGAGCCACTGTTTTTCTTACTGTATTCTCTCTGCAGTGAGAGGCATCAAAGCAACAAAGCTATCATTAGTTTTGAAAGAGACCTAAAAACTACTTTGTGGTATCTGCGTCCAGTCGAGCAAAGAAAGCTCCAGAGCAAAGAGGACGGACCACACCACCCACCTTGAGGTCTATATCTTTGATCCACTTCATCACCCTGTGACATGTCCAAACAATGGGGTCCCAGTTTTCACGCTCACATTTAGTCCGTCGTGCCTGCAGGGCCTTTGAAAACACAACAAATGGATAACAGTGCATGCACTAATGTGGCAGAGGCCAATGAAAACACAGAGAGAGATCGGGAGAGGACTGAGGGCCTGCTGTGATAATGTAGCGCCATGAGCTTCTGTGTGTGCCTCAGGCTGTGGATAATAATGGAAATCACATGCAGTTTTGTCAGTGTAGCTGAATCAAGGTTGTGAGGAATGTTCACTCATGGTGATTTAATGTAAAGTCTGACCTCTTTATCAAAGCCGAGCATCTGCAGGAGCTGGATGGCCAGAAGCAGGCTGGTCTGGTGGAACTGGTCGCTGATGTTCAGGAACCTCTCCAGGTCTCTGCGGCTCAGAGAGTTCAACACTCGTCCGTCCACTAAGTTCGACTGGAAGGTTTGGGAGTATTGAGGCAACCCCACGTCACTCAGCCATGATGTTGAAACCCAGTGGTGGTCCAGCTCGGAGGCTTTGGATAGTCTAGAAGATGATCAGACATCAGTCAGCAGCAGTGGAAGAAGTAAAAACACTGAGGTTATGATTTTATCTGCGTTGGTTTGTTTGCAACATTACAGAAAAATACTACAACGGATTTTAATGATTGTGTTTTAGGTTATTAGCCAAGGAACACTTTTTTTTTTTTTTTTTTTTTTTTTTTAAATTTTGGGGGGGG
>OOFC01048041.1:15988-26421 GCA_900323345.1 Pseudochromis fuscus
AGAACACTTTTTTTTTTTTTTTTTTTTTATAAATTGTAGGCAGGATTAGAGTCCACAATCTTCAAAAATCCCAGAATATAATGGACCAGATTTAAAGTCCACAATATGGGGCAATTTGTTGGAGATCAGATTTCATTTGTGGATATTTGTGGAGATCAAAAACTAATACATGTAAATGGATTATGCCTTGGAAGAGGTTTTGTGCTCTCTGAGTGCTTTTTATTTAGCAAACAGTACCAATAAAATGTCAAAGTAAAAGCACTCAAATCAGACCAGTGAGTCTCATACTGATGAAGTTTATATTATTTTATTATTATTATTACTACCGGTGTATGACTGTTAAGCAGTCATACACCATGCAGATGGCAGCTAAAAGTTTTTTTATGTGCTTTTAGGAAGGTTCATTTCTAACAATAACATGATCTATAATTTTTTTTCTTTATTGATTTAAATCAATCTGCAACATAAGTACAATCAAAGCTAAAATACAATAACTCTCTTTGCATCAAATAAGTTTACCTCAATTTTTTTTTAATTAAATACAGTTCTTCAGTAATTGCATTGAGTAGTATTGCAATACTGTAAAATTAATCCTATGTTTAAAAATATACATACTGTTTTTCCCATTATTTTACCATGTGTTACTCACCCCTGATCCCCCTCAGCTCTCCTGTAATCCTCAATGGCCAGTCTTACTTTCCTGCGATGAATTGGATTACTGATGCCCAGACCCAGCTCTAAGTCCTCATCTGTCAGACCTAATAGCACCTGAAGAGAGAAATCCAGTCCTTTATCAGACAGAGCAGTACCTTATCATGCCTGTCTGGTAATATTGGACCCTCCTTTCGTGCAAAAGGCAAAACAAACAACAGAAGGACCACATGTACCAAAGCTCATACCTTGCCACTTTTGACGTTTTCAGAGCAGGCTCGGAGGTACATGGGCATTCCCATTACAACCTCCAGCCAGGCCTGGACTGCACCTGCCCTCCACAGTGACATGCATGTGTTTCGAGTGAGCTCTGCCTGCTGGAGGCGGTCCAGCTGCTCCTCTCCGTCAGACAGGCTCTGCTGTGTGAGGCTGTCAGAGTCTGGATTGGTCAGGAGAAGTTATGGTGTGGCATACAGGAGAGGTTCAGGGTCAGGTGGATATGGAAATCAAAAACACCACTCATCTGGAGACAATCTGAATAGGAAAAGTACACCTCTACCTCAATATGCAACAGTACACTAAATACACTACAGTCTCAAAGTCTTTTTTTTGTAAATGAAAAACAGGAATGTGCATTTTTCTATTATGTTCCCTTTGTATAGACAAGTTATTTCACAACTGGGTAAAAAAAATGGTTCCTTGTAGTTTGTCCAAAATGTTATTACACAATACAGCCACTAGATGGTGCCAGAATATTTCACTGTAGCTGTCTCACTGTTATATATACATCCTATGTACTTCTTTCATTGGAGTGCAGGGGATTCAGTCAGCTCTAAAACTACACTTGCAATGTTTAGTAAAGACGTTAAAATACTAGTAACTATCTGATGATCGTGAAGGGATTTAAGACCATTAGGATAATGTATTAGAGACACAGGGATTATTCATAAAACGTCATGCTTCTGCCCATCAACCGCCCATTTCAAAAGACAGGAAACACTTATTCATACTGAACCGACGAATCCAGGATGAACTCTGTTTATCTGATTCGTCGCCACATGCCGACAAAAATGTTGCATGCAAAATCCACCATCTCTCCAAGGAGGTTTCAAAAAACAGGGACACAAACTTGTATTTTCCAATGGACATGAGTGATACGAATAATCCCCAGAGTGCAGGAACAGACAGCTGGTAATCACAGATGAGGAGTTACTCACTGGCAGGAGAGAGTTGCCATTAGAAATGGCAGGAGGAGAGGGAGAGACACATTAGACTGGGACACAAGAACAAGATTACTCATGGAACAGAAAACTGCCACGTAGGATGTATTCAGTTACTAGTTTTATTTTTAAAATAAGATTTCATTTCAATTATAATTCAGTTTTGAAAATTCTAAAACCTCCTCGACATCTGGCTGCAACAGCTGCAGCAGATAAATATTTGAAGTTACCTCTTGTTTTTGTCCTTTTTAAATAAAATACTTCGATAGATTTACTCTTTTATGCAACATTTTTCTAAATTACAAAGCATTGAACAGTTTTATTGGAGCCACATTTGCAAGAAATGAGGAGGGCAAAACAAAACAGCAAAAAAAACAAGAGAGGAAGAAAAAGAAAATAAGGGGACCATGCATTCATAATGCAAGGAAAGATAACTCGGTAAAAGGGGAAGGGCAACACAGGATTGTGGAGATTATTATTTTAATTGACAATGAATGGATGTCTAACCAAAGCAACACAGAGGGATCATGCATGTGTTCAATGCACATTCCTTCGTCTCATATTGGCACATGTTAGATAGCTCTCAGTAAGAAATGAGTCAGATATAAACAATGTTACGAGGCTACAGCTAACAGCGACAGAATGTTATGTAGATTTTTCAAAGATGATGTTAACAGGATGGGAAACCTTTGGCACTCGCACATGGTTTTGACAGCAGGTAAGAGGCGTGCCGGGTAATAATGCGTTACTGTTAAAATTTTCTTTGTTTGTGTGTTTGGATCGATACAAATCACATTATCTATGGAAGACTGACTCTAAAACCCTGGTCGGCCAGTCGATAACTATAGTAACTGCAAACATTATTTTCATTGTAAAAAGGATGAGGAGACCTTTACAAAACAGCTCCCCGCTGCCCACAGTGTTTCAGCAGACACTGTGAGGCAGCATTTATGTGAACGTGACGACAATCCTGTAACAGCAATACCTCTGAAACAAAGCACTATTCTTCAGATCAACAAGCAAATTGAAACAACACAATTTCAAATCTCCAATCAGTGTTTGTATCTCCTCTGTCGTAGTAAGAAATTGTCCCGAAAGACTGGGAACAAGAAAAAAAAAATCAACGTAGAAATCAATGTTGCAAAGCATGATAAAAGCAACTGTAAAAGTAACAAAAACCAAATGACATTTACAATAAAACACTAGTTTCACAATAGCTCCTATTTACATATGAACAGCAGTCCTTCAAGTCTCCAGTTATAAAAAACAAAACATTAAGACATTTAAGATAATACAGCATAAACATGTCTACACATAATAATAACCCCATATATATATATTTATATATATTTATATGCATGTAAACATATATACATATGCATACATGTACAACTATAAATATATATCTAATTTACAAACATACAATTTTTGGGTAATATACTGTACAGTTATGGGGATAGCAGTCTCTTTTAGGGCTTTTGTTTAAAATCCACCCACCCCTCCTCCCTCCAGACAAACCTACAAACAGAGCGGTCTTCACACACAGTCAAAGCCAGGTGGATGTCCACACAAATTCAACACATACACGCACACACTCGCGCACACTCAGCATCACCAGTCGGCATCCTCCTCTATGTAATAATCAGGGGTGGCTGTACCATCAAACAAGCCGGGGTCCAGTGACTTGCGCTGCTTGCCCCGAGCGAACACCCGTGATAAGGATCCCAGAGTCATCTTCTCCTTCTTCTTCTTACGCTTCTGGTCCTCCAAGTCCTCCATAGACTGGATGAGTAGGGGAGACACGGAGCTCGGGTTAGTTAGTTTGCGTTGAAACCATACTGGAGTTTACCACATTTTATAAACAATATGCTTTTTGGTTTTCTTGATGAGAAGATTGATGCTCTCACGTCTGTACAGTCAACAAGAAGCTGCTGCCAGCTGCTGAATAGCTTTAGCCTGGTTCACTTCAGACGTGACAAACAAATATCATATGGTCAAATCTTGTTTGTTTAGTCTGCACAATATTACAAATGTGCTTTTATATAAGGTTCTGTGGCCGTGACTACCTGCAGTCCACGCTGACTGGCAGTAGCACCATGTTTTTGTTGTTTTTGAGATTAAATGTGTTAATTAGACAGATTTAGAGGTGCTACTAGATGGATTTTTCTACCTTTGCACAGAGCCAGACCGACTGTTTGCAGCTCTTTCATCTTTTCATGCTATGCCCAGGTAACGAGTTGCTGCTTGTAGCTTCATATTCACCCAGAGCTATCAATCTTCTCATTAAACCAGACAAGACGGCAAATGTTAAAATATTGCTTCATAACATAACTCCACCACCACCAGCAGCACTAAGCAGGCAGGGTGAACCCGCATCCAGCTGACGGGACAGAGGAGCAGACACAGACAGGAGCACACACAGGGGAGGGAGGTACTGGTAGAAGATTGTGGAGGTGTGATTACTTGGTTGAAGGGGCCAGGCAGCTCTTACATTGCAGAGGGAGTGAGTCCGGTGACGAGGGGAGTTGATGTCACTGGGTGTGGATGAGCGGTCCCCATCAGCCGCAGAAGCATCAGAGATCACAGAGGGCTGGCGAGAGTGGCAGGGGCTGATCCTGACCACAGCTGAAGTTGTCACACACACACACACACGCAAATATATTCACACATTGAAAATTCCCCACAGTTAGTTAGAGAAACCTCCAGGAAACCCTGTGTTAGTATGCTGTAAACACCACACCAAGCAGCATGGAAATCCACAAGGAGGATCAGATGAGGAAGTTTACCTTGTCTGTCTGTGACGTGTCCGTGGTAGAGCGTCTGCTGGCTCTGCCGGATGGCGGCCGTGAGCGGCAGGTCGGCCTGCATCACCCACTCCTGACTGCCGTTCACCACAGGCTCCGTAGGCATGGCCAGCGAGTGGCGTTTTGGTACGTCTTTCGTCAGAGTGGCCAGAGACTGCTTCGCCTGGGAAACACATGAAAAACAGAAACAAGGCATTAGCTGAAAAATGGATTAATTATCTTGCCTTCCACATAAGCACAGTATAAATGCATGAATATCTGCACATCTACACACTGATGCCTGAAGCAAGTAGACTGTGTAGCTAAAGTCTGACAGATCAAAGCTTATTGCCCTGTTGCATAGAATCAGATGTTGACTTCAAAAACACCAGTGAAACACTACGTCGCCATAGGTGACATGTTCCTTTATTTTCAAGAAGATGCCCATTGTTTCTTTTATGTCGCGCTCATTCTGGAAATTCTCACATGAGGACCAAATAATTATATAAATAAGAGTCCAAATAGTCCAGGGTTTCTCAATTCCAGTCCTCAGGGCCCCCTATCCTGCATGTTTTAGTTGTGTCCCTCTTCCAACACACCTGATACAAATGACCAGCTCATCATCAAGCTCTGCAGAAACCTGCTAACGAGCCTGGTCATTTGAATCAGGTGTGTTGGAAGAGGGAAACATCTAAAACATGCAGGATGGGGGGGGCCCGAGGACCGGAATTGAGAAACCCTGAAATAGTCCCTAACAAAAGACTGTTTACTCCTGTGAAAGCAATACTTGCCAAAGACTGCAGCGCCCCGCAGAGGTATTATCTGTTTTAAAGATTAAAGAGGGACACAGCACAGTAGGCTTTTCAAAAACACTTGTTTGGTTTTGGGTTTTGATGTGATTTGTTCACAACAAGAATAACAAAAAAAAAATTAGGCAAAAGCCAAAATTGTAACAAACAGATGTTGGTTTTTTGTCTCACAACCACATCTATTTATTGTTTTTCACATGATTGTGTTATTAGGAGTCTCTGAGAGGGCATTCAGTGGACATGAGAAAAAAGAGAGAGATTTTTTTGTGGCTGGGTTGTTTGACAGCAGTGCAGCTCTGGCACTGATGTGCCAACAAATGTGATCTGTGATGCTGCTTGATGTGAGGATCTGTGGGCGGCTGTGACTTGAGGAGAGGAGAGAGATTAATGACACATAGACTGACAACTGTACCTCGGAGGGACTAACATAGCAGCGCAGACAAAAAAAAAAGGCATGAATCTCTTTCTCAGCCTGGAGAAAGACTTACTGCTTTGAGAAAGGAAAGGGATGGGAATATATAGCAGAGCAGCTTGCTGTGTGTGTTTGAACTGAAATGAATACACAACCAACAGCTTGTTTACATTTCTGCCACATGAACACGATAATGATGTTTAGGTGACACCAGTGTATTTGAACTGAACAAAGTTGTGTCTGACTCACCATGGTGAGCTCAGCCTCCAGTTCTTTGATCCTGTTCTCCTTCATGTCCATCTGAGAACGCAGGATGTTGGCCTGCTCCGTGGCTTCTTTGGTCTGCCTCCTCAGGTCCCACTTCTCCCTCTCCAGCATGTCCTTCTCCTTCGCCAAAGTTTTCACTGCATCCTCACTCTCCTGCAGAAATCACACACAGTCACTTTTAATTCTCCTTAAACTCCCTCTGAACGATCAGCAGAGACCCAGACGCACACCATAGCTGTACTGTGCACGATGAACTCTGCCAAAACTAGTGTGTTTTTAAAGGACAGACACACATTAACATGAGACAAATTATTTCAGTGATGGCAGTAACAGACTGTTGTAGTTGATATTAATACATTTAAATAAAATCTGATATTAATACATCAGCATTAACATATATGTACTACATATACCCATTTGTTTCAAGCCCTTTAATTTAGCATGCATAAGGAGTCATAATTTATATTTATAAAGATGTTGAGTCTTTATTTGTGTACAGTAAGCGTTAAACTATTTGTTTAATCATTTTTAATCTATCTATATTTAGCCACAGGATTAGCTGTTACTCTAAATACTATAAGTATGCATTACTGTTGTACAATAATCAATATATCAGTCCTATTTGGTTATTAATATGTTAGTTAAATACTATAATTGTAGCCATCAGTGGAGGCTGGGAGCTGATATATTAAAATACAGGTGTAATTACAGGGAAACATATTATTGTTGCACATTATTTAAGATTTAGGTGTCCTCATAACTGCCCGAATACATGATAGTTTAAACACTGTATTAAATCTATATGATTATAAATGCTAAATAGAAGGACTTGACATTTTACAGCGGAGAAATAAACTCATCACTGTTCTCTCATAGACCAAATGTGTAATGGAGACATTACTTCAAAATTACCAGAAATATGTTTTGGCATTTCTGCGCTGACATTTGCAATCGGTCGACATCGACACCTCAATGAAGACATATCTGCAATCAGTTGATATAATGAACGGCCTGGTGTTACCTTTCTGTGCTGGTCGTAGTTGCGTATGAACTCTCTCAGCTGCTCTTCTCTGCTCTCCAGTGTTGTGTACAGCTGCTGCATCTGACTCACCAGGTCTGCTTTCTCCACTTTTAGACGCTTACGGTCAGCTTTCATAGCTGCAACACACACACACACACACACAGTCAAACACTGAGCACCACATACCTGTAATGTAAGGGAGCATTTTAAAAATCAACTTTACTGTCACAATAACAGAAGAAAAGTTACTAACAGGGATTTGTAATTGCAGCACAGAGCCACTAGGTGTCACTGTGTGTTCTGTTAATAAAGTGTGCAACTGGTTTTTTTTTTTTTTCTTTTTACCCTCAGAGAGAATGATGTAATCGTACAGAAGATAAGCGTCAAAGTGGCACTTATTCATTCATACAAGAAACTGTTTTGACTGGCAAGTAAAGACTGTGTTGGCTCATCCCCGAGAAGAACGATTAGATCTGATTTCTCTCAACTTCCAACAGCGATGATGCAACCGGTGGCGCTCTCCACAGCCAGAAACAATAATAAGGTTCTCCTGGGAGCCTGTGGCCAACAACACAGAGCGAGGCAAGACTGGAACCTGTACTTTCCATAACGGCACACATTCCTGCTGTCAGCGCTCAGCCTCTTCATATTTTACACTCCACATTCAAACCTGTTCTGCAGCAGTTACACGACAGTTTACAAGCTTGCTGTTAGTTTACCACCTGAGACTCTCTGAGAGCCATGTAAAGCAGCAACATTAAACTAAGTCGCAACTGCCTCTTCAGGCCGTCCTTTTAATTTTGTCACAAGCAATCATCTGTTGGATTTATTGGGATTGTTTTTCACTCTTTAAAAAAATATCAATGTGCAAATGTTGCATAATAACTGGAGGAAATACAAACAATGCATCAACCACACATTAATATTTCAGAGTAAAGCTTCTGTGCTATGATTGATGGATGTTAATTAAAACGAGGTTAACCTGGAGTCTACTTGGCTGCTGGTCAGAGCCGACACCCATTCCTAAGAAGAAATGTCTAAACATGTGCATAAAAAGAGTTATGATTGGTTTAATTAACTTATGTAACACGTTAGTCACTGTTACTACTCAATAACACTGGAGGTTATGTCAGTGTGGAAGTGGAAACTTGTAAAGGATTGAATTTTTTAAACAGAAATGTTTGCATGCATTGTTCTTTTCCTGATGATTCATTTTTGTTTCCTGTACATGAATCAAAGTTTAATGAGTTGAATTAACATATGTTGCTCAAGTAAGAAAACAATATTTCAAATCAATAATTCTGATGCATAATCTCTGCTCATGGATGCAGGAAAAAATAATGAAGAACTTGATCTGAGAGTGTAAAACTGAGCAGCACAGACTAAATATACAAGTGCAAAAATTATGTAAGAATGTATTTGAATGTATAACGTTTAATATAAAACACTAAAGAATATACTTGATATTTTCTAAAGATATAAAAAAGATCTTTGTATGTTATTTCATAGATGTGTTGCTGGAAGATTTCTAACTATTTACTGTTTCACACATAACAGATGTGCCAAATGTTTGGCCCGACATGAAGATAAAAAGTACTGTATTTTCCGGACTATTGAGCGCACCTGTCTATAAGCCGCTGTTAAATTTATTCGAACAGTTTCATGTGGTCCACTCTGACCGGGTCTGATGTGACGAGGCTAAATGTATCGGCGGCACGGAGCTTGCTAGCTTGTAAAAAGCTAACAAGCTTTGTGCCGCAGATACATGAGTCACACCGGTGTTTAAGCTGCAGGGTTCAAAGCGTCGGAAAAAAGTAGCGGCTTATAGTCTGGAAAATACGGTAAGTTGGTGATTTTGGAGGCGGGCTTCATTTAGTTAACAACATCCTGGTCTGAACTTGCAGCTCAAAGCTTGGACAGCTGTATTTTTTGTACAGTTGAGGAATGTAGTTGTTGGACAGTGATGGGCTCTGGCAGATTAGGCGAGAAGACAAGACGAGTGTGTTGGCTCCTGACCTTGTAAGGCCTCCTTGGCACGGTCCAGCTCCTGCTCCTTGTCACCCAGCTGCACACGGAGCTCAGCAGCAGAGAGCAGATTAGCAGAACAGCCTCCCTGGGTCTCCTCCAGGTCTTTACTCAACATGTCCTTCATTTGCCTCAGCAGGTGGACCTCCTCTTGAAGCTGGACCACCTCTTCACGCAGCAACACTGGAGGAGAAAGGATTTTTGGTATTTAGAGTATGCTGAGCAGGAATGTGGAAAGTAAGAGTGCAGGACTGTGGGTGAGGAAGAAATGGGAAAAGAAAAAAATAGATAATAAATAGAAGGAGATGAAGAGAACGAAAACAAAAAAAGAGGAAAAGTCACAAAAATCGAAGAAAAAAGAGGCAACAGACCCCAAAAAAAGCTACATAAGCAGCAGGAAATGGGGGGAGTGATATCAAACAGCTGGAATTAATGCAGAATGGTTTAATTATGCAGCACATGATAAAATACATCCATCCATCAAACTCCCACTAAACTCAAAGCTCCCCTTAAGCTGTGGCCACAGGTGTTTTAAAAATGTAGTTAAATGCTGAGTGACAGACTCAGTACTGGCACCAGTGATGGTGGTGAGTAAGTGAGAAACAGCGCTCCGATAAGACTTAATAAAATATAAGCAGCACACGCTTGAGCTGTGCTCCTCGGTGCTGCGTTTTCTATGGGCTGTGCAATGCCTCCCAACCCCCAGGGGAAACAGGCAAGCAAACAGGAGCAGGAAACCAAGGAGAGGACACAATGAACTGAGGAATGAACTCATCTGCAATAGCTGGTGGACACGTCTGCAAAGCCAGAGGACGAAGACGATGAAAAACGTCCAGTATTGGAAACTCCAAACAGTGTCATAATGATTTATTTCCCGCACATAAGGGTGGAAGGTCTGTTCCAGAAGAATGAACTCTTTTCATAAGACCAACGACAAATGAAATACGCAGTCAGCCAAAACATTCAGCTGTAGACTGAAATCTGCAAATGCAATGATACATTTTTTATTCTAAAATATATCTCAGCATCATAAAGGTTCAAAAGACCACAGCAGACCAACAAATGACTCTTTAAATGCATTTATCAGCTTCTCAGAAGTGTGTCTTCTTCCCTCGATGACTAAAAATACAAGATGTAAAAAACTGGAGATCTAAGAAAATGTGATATCTGCAGAATTCTGACATTTTAGACAAAATATCTTAAAAAAAAAAAAAAAAAAGACAAAGAAAAAAATCATTAGTTGTT